>PVIY010038607.1:0-23771 GCA_004026745.1 Myrmecophaga tridactyla | reverse complement strand
AGTTCCCTCCAGCCTCTCCATTACATCTTGGTTAACAAGGTGATATCTACTTAATGCGTAAGAATAACCTCCAGGATAACCTCTCGACTCTGTTTGGAATCTCTCAGGCATTGACAAAAGAGGTTCTCTTGGGGGTGACTCTTAGGCCTAATTTTAAGTAGCCTTATCCTATGGAATAAAAATAAACAATAGGGGGAACAAATGTTAAAATAAATTTAGTATGAAATGCTAATGAAAGCGAGGGGTGAGGGGTATGGTAGGTATAATCTTTTTTTTTTCTGTTTTGTTTTATTTCTTTTTCTGTTGTCTTTTTATTTCTTTTTCTGAATTGCTGAAAATGTTCTAAGAAATGATGAATATGCAACTAAGTGATGATATTGTGAATTCTGATTATATATGTTAATGTTTTAGTTCGTTTGTTAAATTTTTTTAAATTAATAAATAAATTTTTTTTAAAATTAAGTATCTGAGACAAATGCTACACCAATGGAATGCTAGGAAAATAGGCGCTGCCTTAGTTTCCTAACGAACCACAAACTCGGTGTCGTAAAACAACTGAAATTTATTGTGTCACGGGTCTAGAAGCTGGAAGTCTGAAATCAAGCTGCCACCAGACCCCTCCTCCCTCTGAAGTGGGTACGGGAGAATCTTCCTTGTCTCCTTCCTGGCTTCTGGTATCCTAAGCACTCCTTGGTTTATGGTGGCATGCTGCTAGTCTCTGCCTCTCCCTTCATATGGTTGTCTTCTCTCTCTCTCGCCGTGTCTCTTCTCCCTGTCTTATCAGGACAACAGTCCAATTGGGTTAAGGGCTTACCCTACTCCACTGTGACCTCATTTTAACTTCAATTCCATTTGTGGTGATCCTATTTCCAAATGAACACACATTCACAGCTACAAGGGTCAGGACTTCAACATATGTTCTGGGGGAACACAAGTCACCCCCCAGCTGGTGTAAACTGATACTCTTCTACATAAATCAGAATAAAGAGTTACCCTATCCCTGAACCTTTTTTCCTGGTTGGATTTAGTTTCTTGAGTTCCCACTAAATGAACCCTCTTAGGTCTTTATTTTTAAAATAAAACAAATTACTGGCTTTTCAGTCAATTTAACTTCTGGAATGGGACCAGTGAAGCATTTTTACAAAGCTTGGCATCATGCTCGGAATAAAATCCAGCTTCTGCCTGGCTCACAGGCTTTGTGTAACAGTATCTCACTTGTGTCTTCAGCTTTATCTTGCTCCACCCTCCACTTGCATCACAACTTGTTTTCTTTTATTTCTCCACACGTGCCCTGTCTCTGCTGTCTCAGAGCATTTGGAGGCTGCTCCTTTTTCCTGGAATGCTCTTTCTCCCACTCACCCAAGCTTGGCTCCACCTCTTCCTGGAGAATCTCATTTCAGCTTCACCACCTCAGAGAGTGGTGACTATCTGGAGGCGATCTTCCTTGGTTTTCTCCAATTTCAGCCCGTATTTATTTCCTATTAGTAATTATTGACTTACTCGCAATTATGTTATTTATTTGTTGGCCTATTTATTTTATTTATCTCCTACCAAAAGAATGTAAGACCCACGACAAGGGGCCTTATCTGCCTTTTTTTTTTTGCCCTTGTCCAGAAAAGGAGCCCAGGCACCAAGCGCTGAATAAATATGTGTTGTGTTAATGGAAAATACATATTAATGTTGTGCTTAAGATACAAGGTGCGTCTCAAAAGAGCTGCCAATAGTTGGGTCAGATTTAATGTGTATGAAAATATTAATTTCAGTATAAAGTTTTCTAATAGTGTCTTATTTTTTGTAATGATTTCTATTAGGCATTTAGAAAATTACCCCACAGTCACCCCTTTAGGTCTGCAAACATAGGGCAGGGGCTGAGCTGCTCAGTTCCCACCTGCTTGCACTGGTATTTAGAGCCAAGGAGCATGCTGGAGATACCAGCTTCCCTCCAAACGCTCAGGGTTTAGACTGTGGGAAACTAGAAATGTAAGCTTCTGAACTTCCTTTCTGCTTCGTGCCTTTATAAACTTGGCCTTGTGTGCAATTGTGGTTTTTGAACAGATGGTTGGAATGGCTTTGCTAAGTGCAAGAGTTTGTTGTATTCATAAGCTATCAAGCCATTGATAACTTTATTTGTCTTATTTGATAAACATGTTCCATTTTTTTCCCTGTTCTGCTCTGCAAATGTTCTGGTTTCTGAATACATTTATTCAAACCCTGTAATAGCTTGTGTAAAATAAGAAGAGCACCTTCTCCTACCTTGACATCAAAAAAAGATAATTCCTTCAAGTTTTCAAGTATACTGAATCTTTTAGTTTTGAGTATACTAAATCTTTTAGTTCCAATTAATGTCATAATCCTGAACAAATTTCTTATTTGTAAAATCTCTTTAACACATTGTATTACTGTGAATTACCAATCGGTAATAAAAGACTTTTTACAAATAAAATGCTCTAAGTATGATATTGGCTAAGGGAGGTACCTCAGTCGAGAGAAAGTAGAGAGAACTGTGCTAACTTTCTATGGATGAGTTATAAATAGAAAGGAATATAAACTAGTTCCATAACTCACACACAAAGACTAGTTTCACTACTATAGTCCTTATATTTTCAGTTGTCCTACTGCTCTACATGCCTAATATCTAATATTAAGGAATTTGTTAAATAAATTATGGTATATCCAGGTTCTGGAATACAGCACAAACATCACATTGTAGAAGAATACTCAATGACATGAAAAATTATGATATAGTAAGTGAAAAAAGCAGGAAGTGTAAGCATATGTACAGCATGTTATCATTTTTTTATTTTTTTAAAAACATTATTTTTTTTGTATTGAGGCTTGCATTTGTGAAACTTATTTATGTAATGGAGAAGCTAAGCCTACCTATAGTTATGCCTAAGAGTTACTTCTAGAGGTCCTCTTTTGTTGCTCAGATGTCACCTCTCTCTCTCTCTAAGCCCAACTCTGCAAGTAAAATTATTACCCTACCCCCTACGTGGGACATGATCCAGGGGTGAAAGTCTCCCTGGCAACATGGGCCTGACTCCCATCAGGGATGAGCCTGGCATGATGGGATCGACAATGCCATCCTGACCAAATTTGGGAAAAGAATTGTAACAAATAAGGCATCAGTGGCTGAGAGAGTTCAAACAGAGTTGAGAGGCTATTCTAGAGACTGCTCTTATGCAAACTTCAGCTAGATATTGTTATTTGCCATGGTTTGCCAAACCCCAACCAAAACCATTCCTGACAATCCTAAAAAACACCTAGGATTCTGAGATTCTACGGAAGTCCTATGTACTGTGATTACTTTCCAGAAACCTACAACCTCCCTGTGGGTTCCTAGGCCAGATGAGTCCTGAACTGCAGAGGGCCCAGTCTCTCCAGAACATCAGATATTTCCGTCTCCCTACCCCATATTATTGACAGCCCCTTCCAGCATGAAAAAGTTAGAATGGGCATAGCCCAAATATCCCTAAAGATTGGGAGAAGGATCAAAAGTAAAAAAAGGAGTTATAACACAGAAGTTAGGATTTAACAAATGAGCATGACTGCAGAATCATTATATCAATATTTCTTTTAGTCTCCAGTGTCTTGGAGCAGCTAGAAGGAAAAACCTAAACTTATGGAACTGTAACCCATGCCAAACTCTAAACTCTGTTCTATAACTAATTGTTACAATGTACCTTGATAATTATTATTTTTTGGTATATATGTTATATTTCAACAATAAAAAAACTATGTTTGCAGAGAAAAGATAAAGTTTGCAAGGTTGCACCAAGTATTATAAGACTAGAATATGTTTGACTATTGCTTATTATAATGGAAATTAATATCAATATCCAAATATTAACCCAAAATATTAACAGTGATTATCCCTGAGTGATGAATATAGGAGTCTTCCTTCTTTCCTTCCTTTATTTTCTTTTTATTTATTTATTTATTTTTGCAAGGACAGTCTCAGGGAATCGAACCCAGGTCTCCGGCACAGTAGGCAAGAATTCTGAGCCACTGGTCCCTGCCTGGCTTTCTTTTTAAATCTCCATTTTCAGTATCTTCTCAAGTGAGCATAGATTCCCTGTATGATTAAACAAAGATTTAATTTTTAAAGTTGTTTTCACATCAGAGTTTGTCGGATCTCATTAAGATTGATGAAGAAAATAATGGAATAAGGATAATCAGAATTAGCAAGCATAGTAAACTTTCTTTCCTTATTTTAAAATATACCTAACATGGTAAAAAAAAAAAAAGAAAGAAAAAGAAATAGTAAGAGATAAGATACGAATGGGGGGGGCGTTAAGTATCCCTTCTACCCTCCTATTTCCTTCTCCAGAGGCAACCTCTATTATACCTTTTTGGATTAAAATATATTCTTTGCTTGCACAAGAAAGTATTTGTCTTTGTGTATTTTCTCCTCCTTTTTTAGGGAAATGCATAAAAAACAAATCATTCTGCATGTTTACTAACAATATATCTTGAATATTAATCCATATATATCCATGCATTTAGTTTCTTCAGTACTCTTAACAGCTGTTTAATGTTCCATTTCTGAATTTTCCAGAATTTATATAACTTCTTCCCTAGTGATGGGTATTTAGGTTGCTTCCAGTCTTTATGACTTCCAACATTCCTGAAATAAGCATTCCTCACCATGCATCTGTGTGCACATGTGAGTATATTTGTTGGTTCACTCCCTAGACTGGAATAGCTGAGCCATGATATATGGAAACGTAGATTCTGAAATTATGTCCGAAGGAATTATACCAATCTATACTCCCACTCAAATACATATGAGGACCTCTTTCCCTACAAGCTTGCCCACACTTTTTAAATATATGTCAACAAGCAGGTAAAAAGTTGTCCCTTTTTTGCATTTCTCTTTTTATGAACCAACCATAATATTCCAGCAGTAATATTTTTAAAGAAATCTAGATTTTTGCAAGTCTTCATGGTAAGGGAGGGCATTGAAAGGACAATGTTCTGTCTGGCCTGGTTAAGTGAAAAACCAAGAGTATGGATGATAGCCAGGCTAAGGATGGCATACACACAGTATGACTACTATTCTTCCCCTCAAGACCAGACATCAATAATCTATATGTTTGTTTTCTCTCTGAGCATGGGCCGACCCTCAGAATCCTTCTCAACACAACTCCAGGGTGTGGCTACCATTGCATCAGAATTGACATGGGTAATATTATACTGCTTGCCAAATTTGTTTTAGGTGACTTATAAAGAAGAAGGGGGAGGAGGAAGAGAAGGAAAGGTAGGCGAAGAAAGGAAGATAAAGAGGGGGAAAAAATAGGGGGTGCTGAGGTGGGGAGAACTAAGGCCCTGGCATCCCATATGACAAACAATTCAAAGAAGAGAATTTCTTTGCCACGAATCTCTGTAGGATTAACCCTGTGCCATGTGGCCAATTTGGCTTACTTTTCTTTCTTTTTTCATAGAATTGTTAGAGATAGATAATGCATCTTTTATAGCTGCTTTCTATTTTCTATAATAGAACCCCCCAATTTTTTTAGTGTTCCCTTCACCATCCTAATAAACTACATGCACCCACATTCTTCCTTCAGGTCTCTTCTGGGAACCCGAACTAAGACATTAACTTAAATCTTACTTAATTTTACAATGCTCTGTTAGGTAGGTATTAAAAATTCCATTTTACAGACAGGGAAACTGAAACTCAGTTGAATAACTGGATCAAGGTACATTGTAACTCAGGTGGACGTGTGCTCATTTCATAGCCCTTGTTCTTCCTCAGAAGAATAGCCATGTCTAACTTGAGGAGGCGAGCCTGGCGGGGAAAGCAAGGCCAGATGCCTGCTGTTGGGGGGGCCACGTGGGAAAGTGCTTCCTTTCTCGGTATGGCTCGTGTTCTTACCTCCACGCTACTTCTGGTTTTGTCTTTCCACCAAAACCTTAGCAAGTTTGATGTCAAAGTAATTTATTCAAGACATTAAACCTTTGTTTAAAGCATGTGACTTTTGTTTTTAGGGCTCTGTGGTTAAAATGTGCACCTTTTGGACCCTCCGTTCAGGTGGGAGATACCAGGCCTCTTCCCTCTCCGGCTAATCGAATTCCTTCCCAGATAAAATGCCAACAACTTTCCCTGCTTAAACCGATCAATTGTATTGACACCTGGGAAAAGTTACGCCTATGCTGACTGATGGCAACCCAAGAATGAGGCAAAGAGAAGCCAGCCGGTTCCAATAGATTTGTCCTTCCTTCTGCCCAGGGAACTTTTGCTCTGCAATCGCCTCTTGCTCTGGAGTGAGAGCATTAGTTTGTTGGGTAGGTTGTCATGGAGGTGTCTCCCCAGGGCCTCCTACACCCTCCCCACAGACCCCCATCTTACACACCTCATTATGCTAGGCTGAGTTACTCCTTTAGATGGGGTGCTGGTCTGAAAGGATGTATGCCCCTAGAAAAGCCATGTTTTAATCTAAATTCCATTTCGTAAAGGCAGAATAATCCCTATTCAGTACTGTATGTTTGAATCTGTAATCAGATCATCTCCCTGGAGACGTAACCCAATCGAGAGTGGTTGTTAAACCGGATTCGGGGAGATGTGTCTCCACCCATTTGAGTGGGTCTTGATTAGTTTCTGGAGTCCTATAAAAGAGGAAACATTTTGGAGAATGAAAGAGATTCAGAGAGAGCAGAGCAGAAGTACATAGCCATGAGGAGCAGAGAGCCCACAAGCCAGCCAGTGACCTTTGGAGATGAAGAAGGAAAACACCTCCCGGGGAGCTTCATGAAACCGGAAGCCAGGAGAGAAAGCTAGCAGATGACACCTTGCTTGCCATGTGCCCTTCCAGCTGAGAGAGATACTCTGACTGTTTTCACCATGTACCTTCTCACTTGAGAGAGAAACCCTGAACGTCATAGGGTATCTTTCTCTGGATGCCTTTGATTGGACATTTCTATAGACTTGTTTTAATTGGGACATTGTCTCGGCCTTAGAACTGTAAACTAGCAACTTATTAAATTCCCCTTTTTAAAAGCCATTCTGTTTCTGGTTTATTGCATTCTGGCAGCTAGCAAACTAGAACAGATGGTCAGTAGATATCATAGATCGTATTTTATTACCTCTTTTGACTTTTGTCATCGGCTCTTCTAAGAGCCATCAGAACACTGAGCACATCTAAGTGTGGAGATTGTAAGGCTCCTTCCTCAGCCCAATACTTACAAGGAGGCCCTGCTCATAGGAGAAATGTCTGAGATACTGGAAAATTCAATAATTTCTTAAGTGTTAAGTGTTTCAAATATTTTGGAATTACAAGGTAATTTGGGGATAATTGTGACCATCTCAATTGAATACGTTTCAATAATTTAATCAGACACTGTGTTTTCATGCATTTAGGCCTTTGTTATTCAATATTATCCTGCTTATGTCTCAAAAGCATTAAATGTATGCATTTATATATGAATATAAAATAATATAAATTTATCTAGATATGTAAAAATCTTAGAAGAGATACCTGTGATAGATTAAAAAATTACACGTCTACACAGTTAACAAATTTAGTAAACTTTCCTCATCTTAAAATACACCTAACATGAGGGCAGTGTGATGGTGGCTCAGTGGTAGAGTTCTCACCTGCCATGCTGGAGACCCGGGTTCGATTCCTGATGCCTGGCCATGCAAGAAAAAAAGAAAAACCAAAAAAATAGACCTAACATGGTAAAAAGAAATAGTACAGGTGCAGGTATGAATGGGAGGGCTGTGAAAGTATACAAAGTAAGTACACTTTCTGCCCTCCAATTCCCTTTTCCAGAGGCGACCTCTGTTATACCTTTTTGGATATAAATATATTCTTTGCATGAACAAATAAACACTTGGCTTTGTGTATTTTCTCCTCCCTTTTTTTTAGGGAAATTTCACAATTGTCATTGTCGTAGGTAGTCCAAGAAAATAATATTAGATGGTAAGTAATACTCAACTGTAGGAGACAGTTTCATATACTAAAGAATATAGATCATCTTTAGTAGGTTCTTAAATTAAAAATTTTATGGGAAAGTTGAAGGAAAAGAACAGTCAGAAGGGCGGGCCACGGTGGCTCAGCAGGCAGAGTTCTCGCCTGCCATGCCGGAGACCTGGGTTCAGTTAGAATCATTATTACATCAAAAAATATGCCAAAGAGAGAAAAGCCAGCTGGTTAATCAATCATTCAGAGTCTTTCCGGAATGCCCATATTCATCCATGGGGTCTGGGATGAGCCCTTTGATCACTGTGTGAGCAACCGTGTGTTCGCATTTTCAAAAACTCCATTAATTATTTTAACGTCACCCAGGGGAAACTTGACTCTGATAGAACTGGCTTGTACCAGCTAAATTCACAAGAATCTGATTGGTAAACCAGATTGCCAATTAACTAATCTATGGGAAAAAATAGAACTATTGGGGGCTGGAGTATTCATGTTGTCAGGTCAGTATTTTCTCTCACTTAGGAGAAAATCTGTTTTGGAAATCAAATTACTATTGAAAAGTTTCTTGGTAAAAGTGAAAAATAAAGGGAGACATCATTTTAATGAGAAATGTCACTGTAAAAAATGAGCATTTTCTGAATCGGTTTGATAAGATATCTATGTCTGTTGCAGAGGCACACTGTATTCTTGGTGGAATTTCAAAGCTTATCTTTTTAATGCATTCTGGTGATAACATTCAACTCTCCATAGGAGAACTCACTTTTAAATTATTATTCTTCTTATTATTTTGACATAGGTAGGCTCCGGGAATCGAACCCAGGTCTCCGGCTCGGCAAGTGAGAACTAAAATTATATATTTTTTATTGTGAAAAATAACATACATGTAAAAAACAATAAATGTCAAAGCACATTGCAACAATTGGTTGTAGAACAGATTTCAGAGTTTGGTATGGGTTGCAATTCCACAATTTTTGGTTTTTCCTTCTAGTTGCTCTAAGACCCTGGAGACTAAAAGAAATATCAATATAATGATTCAGCAGTCATACTCATTTGTTAAATCCTGTCTTCTTAAATTATATTCTAAACGGTTTTTGTAACTGATTCACTTATTAGAACCAGCTTTTTTGGTCTGAATTTTGGTGTGGCTTAATTCTAATTTCTTTTATAGCAAAGTCCTACCTGTGCAATAAAGAGAGGCTTCCCTCATGATATTCTTTTATGAGCTTTCACTTCTTTCTTTAAACACTGTTATCTACTTCCTCTGCCAATGACCTTTATCTTTATGTCACTTGTGCAGGGTTCATAATGGATCTTTATGCCACAAACTGGATGCTTTGGAAATGCTGAAATATCGTACTCTAATGCAATTGCAATGTGTTAGCTACATTTTGCTGGCACTTATTATATTAGCACTTCACTAGTAAACAAGTTTGGAACTGCAGGACAGGATTTCTGCCTTGTAAATCCTTCCCCAATCTTCCTGATTATAAGAATAAAGCTAAGGAGAGATACTGAACAAAGCAAACTTTCCATATTTTCTATGGGCAGAATTTGAAAGTTTGATATCATGGTTGAATTCACGAGCAATATTAGATTTATCAGGAACAAGATAGTGTATTCTTTTCAAAAAAAAATCTTTATTTCTTTGGCAACCATCCCAGTATCTGGTAGAAAGTGTCAGGAGACAATTCTCCATGGGTCATTCATATTTCTGCACAACTTGAGAGGAGAACCGTTGACTGCCTTTGTCTGGACTTTTTTTTCCAGATGTTTGTGTTGTAAACAGCCTTGGAAAACTGAAAAAGTGTCTCTCTCTACACAATGAGGAGGCATCCTTATTGTTCAGTATGAAAGATTTGGTTTCCCTAAGCTCAGAGCTCCTCTCAAGTGCTGACACTCTGGTTATTTCTATTGCTTTATGTCATTAAGTCTTTTGTCTCTGACCCAGGGGTCTTATGATTTCTGCCAGCATCTTTGAAACCACCGCAGGATAACTTAGCTTCAAAGAGGGTAAAACCTCAGACCCTTCATCGTTCTTTTTTTTAGAGCAAGCAGATAGGAAATGTATTAAGTACACATGCCAGAAAGCGTGCGGGCACTCCACAAGGAAAGAGGTAAGAGGTGAGAGATCCCTTTTGTAGTTCTTGACACCAAGTGCTCAAAGAAGGTTTGCTGTGAATGAATGAACTTAAAGAAAAAAAGTTTAGATGAATAGTCCACAGTTACCCATAGAAAGAGCCCAGGGAGTTCTATTTATTGGCAAGGAGCTATTTCACAATATATTTTCATTCAAGTACCAGTGTGTGTTAGCCAGCCTGTGTTTACTTTAGATATCAGTGTTGACTTAAAATGTTGGCAGCAATGGGTTTGGATCTGGCTAAACATTGAATCATATGATGGGAACTGATTATTTATTTAAGCATTACCTAGTCATATACGAACTACAGACTTTGGATAGTTTCGACTCGCCTACATTACTGTATCTAATGGGTAAGGATAGAGTTGTTTTTTTTTTTCATGGGCAGGCACCGGGAATTGAACTCAGATTTAAATTTCTAAATTCCTTCTAAAAAAAAAAAATAACAACTAATCATCTTTAGAATGATGTTTCATTTGGAACACACACTGCTGAATTTGGTGTTTATGTTTCCATTCTCTGCAAAACAGGATTTGTTTTTCTCTCTGTTTTAGAATGCCTGACAAATCTGGGTCTGGAAACACTCTACCAAAAGGAACGGCCCAGATTTTCTGTATGGCAGATGGCCAAATGCCACCTGCTCCCGTCATGGTAATCATGAGTCCTGGAGCCTCAACTGAACACTAGTACCAGGCAACCAGGGATCCAGGGAGAAAAAATACTTCCCAAAGATAAACAATTGCCTGAAGGTCAATCATCACTCATATCTCTCTTAGAAACTGCAAGGTATGTATCAGGAGGGAACATGTACTCGGAACCAGGAGATTTAGATTCGGTTCTGGACTTGCCACTTTTTCTGTGACCCAGGACAAGTCACTTTGCTCTCTGAATCTTGGTTTTCCCAGTTGTAAAATGGTGATAATAATATTTCCCCTGCATATTTCATAGCATTATTTTGAGAATCACATGAGCTAGCTCAATTCTGGTCTGTAAATATAACAGGCATATCTTTCTTTCTCAATGGTTTGGTTATGAATTCAGACAGACTTTGAAGACTGTACAGATCTATATAAATAGAGGTATTATGAGTGAGCAGCAGATCCACCGTGCTCCTTTATGAGTTTCTGTTTTGCTTTTTATTTTCCTTGCACTGAACAAATAGAACAAAACATCACTCTAAGGAATTGAGCAACTGCAGCCTTGGATGTCATGTCACACATAATTGAAATCATGGCAAAACTGACTCACTTTTTGGACACATTTTATGTGTTCAGCCAGAAAAAAGGCCATCAAAATTAAGATGAAACTAAATTTGATAAAGATTCAGACGTTATTTCTTTCGGATCCATCAGATTTTCTTAAAGGAGTTAAACTTGGGCCACTATCTTGACCCAATTTGCCCCCAGTGAGACCCTGTTCAAGATAAAGAATTACCGTGTTACAGACTCTATTTCTGTCATGAATCAGCTCCCTGTGTGATGCAGATAGACCTTTCCTAATTCTTAGAGAGAAGGGATCGAGTCTAGAGGGAACTGTCCTTTGTGGTAGCATGTCAGTGTTAGCATGGTCGCAAGTTGTGTGTTTTGACACAGAACAGAAGAAGAATTAACACAGCATGCATTTTATAGATTTTACTGTGTGGCATAGCCATATGTTATTGCAACCAATGTTCATGTAAATTTGAAATATAACGTTGCAATATATTAATTTAAAAGTGACAGAAGGAATAAATATTCCTTTTCCAACTTAAACTCCAACATGGAGAAATACTCATTTTATCTTGATTTTCTCAGCCACTCCTAAATATAATGTACTTGTTCTAAAATGAAATTTTAATGGTACAGAGGAAAGTAGAATTGGAACAAACTCCAGGGGAACTTTTTTTTTTTTTTTAACTTTTTCAAATTTCATCTTTAGGAGCACCTGGGAATGGTTTTTGTCATTTTATAACATTGTCTTAATAAACTCTAATAACCAGTTCCATGGTCTTATGAGATAATCCTTTTCATAAATGGATCTATGGCTTGGCTATAAGGCAGTGAGTTATTTACATAAAATATTTTGTTTCAAACTGTGATTTGCTTGTAATTTGCTGTTAATAGATACCTTTATGGTGCCACGGCTGCCATGTCTGTTTCATGTATAGAAGAAATGAGTCCCTGAAATAAACTTAGGGAGCTTAGTAGAGTATCTCCATTGTGAACTTTAGTTCTATTTTAAATATATAGTCTATATCACTGACACCTTGTTGATCATCCATATGTATTTTCAGAATAAATGCAGTTATTCTTTTTTTTAATATGAAAGACCAACAAATATTTGGATAGGAAAAAACTGAAATACCTTTTTTTTTTGACTTTGCAAATACTTTTTTATTCATTGTTCAAATCACTCTGGGATTTATCGGGGCATCACTCTGGACAAACTTACAAAATCTCATGCCCTACTCAAGGTTCCATGTACTTACGGTGTTCAATTAAGCTGCCCACATAAGTTATATTAGGAAATGCACTAGTCAAAATATAAATTTTGTGTGCTCGCTTCGGCAGCACATATACTAAAATTGGAACGATACAGAGAAGATTAGCATGGCCCCTGCACAAGGATGACATGCAAATTCGTGAAGTGTTCCATATTTTTTTGAAAAAAAAATATAAATTTTGTACCAACTAAACATTTTTTTGCCTTCGTCTCATACATAAGTTAAAAATGTAAAATATGAATTACCATCCGTTTTCAACACCCTACAGTATGACGTTCCTTTGTTCTTCCTCATGCAAAACCATTTTCAAATTTGCACATTTAGTCACTATCATTGTGTACTCTAGGCATTCCTAGATTATACCATCTCAGTCTTTATCGTCTATCTTTCCTTCTGATGAAATACTTTTTTTGGTAATCATATCAACGTAGCTGGAAAAGGTGGAGAAGGGAGTGAAGATCATGTCTTCTGAGTTTTCCTGCCCAAAGTGATGGTTGCTGCTGTCATTGGTATTCTAGTTTTCAGCTGCTAAAACAGATACCATCAGTAGGTTGGTTTAAATGATGGGAATTTATTGGCTCACAATTTTGGGTGTAGGAGCAGTCAAAATTGAGGCGTCAGCAAGGTGGTGCTTTTCCCAAAGATTGTAGCATTCAGGGGAACGCTGCAGGCATCCTTGGTCCTCGGTTTTTCTGACAGGTGGCCATGCACATGGTGGTGTCCTTGCCTTTCTCTTTTGGGTTCTATTGACTCCCAGCTCTTGGCTGCTCTCTGTGGCTTCCTCCCACCGTGTCCAATTCCCTTTGCATATAAGGACTTCAGCCATATTGGTTTGAAGAACACTCTCACTCACTTTGGCCACATTTTAACTATTAACATCTTTAAAGGTCCTATTTCCAAATGCCTTTTGTGAGGGACATAATTCAATCCCCAGCAATAGGTTACCTAATGGCGTTGATGTTGGTAAAAAGACTTTAGGACAAACTACGTCGTATAGCACCTATCTCTCCAGATGAACCTGTTAGAATCTAAATTTTCCAATATACCAATTTACTATAATTGGTTTCCACTTATTGAATATGAATGTTGGCATCGTTGCTTTCCCTTTTGGACGTGCACATCTCTTAAATAGTTTTATAATGGAAAAGTTCAAGCATATGCCAAGGTAGAAAGATCAGCATAGTGCAACTGCATGCCACCATCCTGCAGCCTCAACAAATATTTACACATGGACAGTCTCATTTAATCTATGCCTCATGTCATTTCATCTGAAAACACGTCAATGTATATCTATGGAAGATACAAACAAGTTGTAAAATAAGAACCTTTCACATAAAGTAAGCTAAGACCTTGGCATTAGAAAAGTTCAGCAGGATGTAAATAGAAGAATAAGAAATGTGCACTCGGACTTGCCATGTTGCTCCACAAATTCCTGCAGGATTGAATATTTATTTCAAAACAGAAGGCCATTATAATTGCTGCAGATATACTTAAAGGTATCATTTATGCTTATCCTTACTTTAAAATTGTGGTGGCTATTGGACTTACACCCGACTCTTATTATTTAATTATTTAAGTCTTATTATTATTAATTAACCTGTAGTTAATATAGGTGCATACACTGCCTTATCACAAAATTTTAAGAACAATTTTGATACCTATATTTCCATATAATCAGTTTTGTAGTCTAATTGTACTCCTATGTACTTTATTTTATGCACTTGAAAGCATTATTTTGAGAAAGAGTTTAGGCATCCCAGGCTTCCACAGGGGGTCATGATACAAGAAAAGTTTCAGAAACCTGCTCTCAGGGCACATTCACTGAGAAATAATACCCAAAGAACAAACTTCTCAAGGTAGTTTGTTAAAGGGAGATGTTACAGCAACAATTCCTCCATCCCATCATCTCCTCCATCTCTACTTGGTCCTCTGAACTCCTAACAAAGGGCACATGTACAATAAATATTCACAGAAAATGATGCCTCTTTTTCTTCTTGGCAAAATGAGCAGACTGCTGAAAACACACTGAGCTAGTCTGAAGGAAGAGACGGTTTAAGGTGGAGAATAAAGGGGAGGGAATATCTGCATTCGTACATTAGTCAAGGACAGCCCTTCTCTTGAAGAGGACATTCTGCATTGGGTCTGAAAACAGCATTTGTTCTGATGTGAAAAAAACATGCTCTGAGCTAACCTGTGTTCTCTCTGCCACAGATAATCAAATCATGCATGGAATGATTTCATAATTTTATTTTCACCCGACAAGCACTAAATTCTATGTTAAATCTGTTCCCATCAAGGAAGCAATTTTTTTGCAGTAGCATCTGCTGATATGTTCTTATTCTTAGAAAACTGTTATATTCAAGTCTTATCCATCATGTTATAATTCTTAACAAACATGCAGAAATTTAAATGAAAGGATCTAAGCATTTGATTAACATATATTTATTATTTCTCTATATCAGACAGAGTTCAGGGCTGCTGCACGATTTGCCTCAATTTTCACAACAAGTCTGGTCTTTTACTTGGCTGCTAGAGATTATTTTGTTTGGCT
Source organism: Myrmecophaga tridactyla (assembly GCA_004026745.1). Lineage (NCBI taxonomy): Eukaryota > Metazoa > Chordata > Mammalia > Pilosa > Myrmecophagidae > Myrmecophaga > Myrmecophaga tridactyla. The sequence continues at coordinate 8,676 of PVIY010038607.1, read as the reverse complement.
TGTTATTTCTTCTTGCATATATCTACACTTAACAGAATCTCAGAGCGATTAGAGTTGGATGGCTGTCCAAGGCAGTATTTGGGGCATAATATTTAGAACCGTCAATAGGAAGAAAGATTGTATTGTTATCTCTATTCCTACAGCGGCAACCTCTTTGTGGTTTATGGAGCGGATCATATTTTTCAAGTCCCTAAGCATTTGTCCTTTCTGACCTATCGCCGTGGAATGCTCTTACTGTCCCCACGTACTCTCTTTACCTCAAGACCTGCTAAGTCTTTGCCTGCTTGAAGAAACTTTGCCTGACTCCTCCTCTCATTCCAGGATGGGTTAGCTGCGCCTCTGTTCTGCTAAAGTCCTCTGTCCTCCTTCTAGGGTCATGAAGAATGCAAATAGACTGCTTCTATTTCATCTGCTTTCTCCTCACTTTCCCTTCTTGAGACTAGAATTAGACCTTTGAGTTTCAGACAAATATTAGGTTTTCAAGATTTTCTGTAGAAGTAATTGAATATATAAATGAATAAAGCTGACAAGTAAAAGAAATCCTGTGAGACAGGCAATATGAAGATTGAAGAGTGTCTAAGGAAGGCCAGGAGACCAGTTGGCTCCAGTGAGTCTCCCTTCCAAGATGTTGGCAGCAGAGATATGTATGTTGGTATGTGCATGCATTGCTAGGAGCAGTGGTTGTATAGGAGAGCTGAGCTCTTTATCTAACTTCATATAAACGCTTTCAGTATAGCAGGTATGAATGCCACTGTCGCTTTCTGGTGTGAAAAATGTTATATTTCCCTAAATCAGAAGACTTGGCTCTGTATTTTCACCCATATGGCTGGAAATTCAATGTCAATCATGTTTAGGAGTTTCCCTCTTACCCTTCGTGGGTTCATTAAAGGATCGCCTGGTATATGAGGTACAAGAAGCCTGCAGGGCCCTTGTCAGCTGCTCTGCTCCTTCTGCCGTGGCTCACCAGTTTTCCCAGACACTGGCCAGGCTGTATGTTCCAGCCAGACCGTCAAGGTACTCCCCTTCTTTGACCACACACAGGCCCAGAATCCCTTATGAACTCAGAGGTAACTGTTGAGCCTCTAATGGGCATTCCAAAATCATTCCTGCGGAGCACTGATACAAGGGCAGCTCAAATCCCAAGGCCTCCCAGAAATCTGTCTGATTCCCATGCACAGCTCCCATTCCTAGCCTAAGGAAAGTCAAACTTCCTCCTTCATTAGGCAAATTCTGTGGTTCCAAATCCAAAGCCCAAAACAACATGTCCTGCTCCCATGGAAACACAATTCAGGGTAATTGTTGTCCCTGGAGTTGTGTGTCAGAAAAAGGAGCTGCAAATATTGGTTCTTTCTTTCTTAATAACTCACCTTGTTACACGGGTCTTCAGAAGTAATAGAAAGTTTTATCTGTCTTCCCCTAAATTCTCCACCTACCCCCCCACCCACCCGCAACTCTGAGCCTCCCTGCAGTTCCGGTATCTGTTTTTGCTCCATAGCAAGGAGACACTCAAAGCACAGAGTTTTGGCAGTTGTCCCAGTTTTCTTCATCCTGTTCATAGACTCCAAAGAAAACACATTTCTGACTCAAAAACAAGCTGAAGGTTTCAGTTGAAACCGCAAATATTTTCCCAGAGTCCACCATTTTAAATAAAAAGACTACATTTTAATTTTACACAATGTGTTCAGCCAAGTTCTTGCAGCAAGACCGTGCCGTGGTTTTATTTGGTGTGCAATCTCAAGGCTGCTGCTAAACAGAATTATTTGTCAAAAAAATAAAGCAGCCTTCCTTTCTGCTGCTCCAAATCTCCAGAAAGGTCAGCATTTGTTTTGATAACGCTCCTAACAAATATTTATAAACTCGGCCCACAATTTTTTTTTTTTTTTTTTTTTTTTTGCAACATGTAGAATTCTGGCAAACATCACTCATGCTAGTTTCATTACTCAGGACTCAGCATTGACATTTTCTTCAAAGTATTTTACTTTGGTAGTCTAAATATACTCTAGATTTGTCAAAGACATGCAGGATAAGTATGCTCATCCATGAACCAGGCTGAAACTTGATCTTCTAGTTTGCTAGCTGCTGGAATGCTAATATACCAGAAATAGAATGGCTTTTAGAAAGGGGAATTTAGTAAGGTAGTTTACAGTTCTAAGGCTGACAAAATGTCCCAATTAAAGCAAGTCTATAGAAATGTCCAATCTGAGGCATCCAGGGAAAGATGCCTTGGTTCAAGAAGGCCAATGAAGTTCAGGGTTTCTCTCTCAAGTGAGATGGCACATGGCGGACACAGTCAGGGTTCCTCTCTCATCTGGAAGGGCACGTGGTGAACACAGCATCATCTGTTAGCTTCCTCTCCTGGCTTCCTATTTCACGAAGGGAGGCGTTTTCCTTCTTCAAAGGTTGCTGGCTGGTGGACTCTCTGCTTCTCATGGCTATATCGTTCTTCTCTGCTCTTTCTGAATCTCTCTTTTATAGGATTCCAGTAAAGTAATCAAGACCCACCTAGAATGGGTGGAGACATGCCTCCACCTAATTCAATTTAACATCCACTCTTAATTGAGTCACATCTCCAGGGAGATGATCTAATTAAGGTTTCAAACATACAGTACTGAATAGAGATTAGAAGAAACAGCTGCCTTTACAAAATGGGATTAGGATTAAAACATGGCTTTCTAGGGTGCATACATCTTTTCAAACTGGCACACTGGCCTCATTGTGGAAACAGTAGGGAATTAGTAAGGGGAGTTTTAGCCCTCTAATCCCATAATATGATATTCTCTTCCAAATCTTAGTAATGGGCCCCCACACCTATCTAACAAAACTAAAAGTTTGCCCCCATTCCATCAGTATGGCTTCTTCTTAAAATAAATATATTATGAAAACATGGACAGATAATATCAGAGACCAAAAATGCCTCACTACTGAATGCTGACTTCCCTTCCCTGCCTGTGGAGAATAATTCCACCACTGCCAACTTGTTTTGTGAGCATTTATGAGGCAACAAAAGCAAATAAAGGTCTGGGAGTGTTTGCTTTGCACTGGGATAGACTAGAATCTATTTTAGGAACAGAAAATGCTCAAGATATAAGGAAAGGCAAGAACCAAGGAAGTCTTTCTTAAATTGGGGATGTCCCAATAAACCTTCAGGGGCTTGTTGCAGATTGAGGCTCCAAGGAGGGGGTCTGGAGTGGACCTTAATGCGCGTTGCCTGACGTGACTGTGCATTAATCCCCCTGGCAGATACCACAGTTTTTAAATATTAGATTTTAATTATTTAGTTTTTGAAGAGATTATAAATTCACAAAGTTCAAAAGTTAAAAGTACATAAATGTTGGTTGGGAAAACGTCTGCCTTACATTCCAGGCACCCTGCCATTTAGTTCTCATCCATGGAAGCCATCCGTAACAGCATTTGCTTGTTTATCTACGAGAGCTATTTTATGCATAGCATGAGCAAACAGACATTTGTATAAACTCTCTCCACTCCCTTTTTTATACAAATAGTGGTACGCTACAGGAATTTTTCTGTGCCTTGCTTTACTTTCTGTACAATACTTGGGATATTATTTCATTTTATAAAAGAGATTCCTCATTTTTTTCCCAGCTGCAGAGTATTCCATTCTGGAATGTAGCAAATATTATTCAGTCAGTTCTGCTTTTAAGTTATTTCCAGTCATTTGCTATTATGCATATGGTGCTATGAAATACTGTGCTTTTAACTTGTTTTGTGCCATGAACCCCTTTTCCAGTCTGATGAAGCCTATGAACTTCTTTTCATCTTAATATTTTTAATACATAAAATAAAACACTGAGGATTAAAAGGATAAACCAAAATTTAGTATATATTATAGTATAATAGAATATTATTTTTAAATTTAGAAATACATGTGCTTATTTATTAATAAATTAAATAAGATCTAGCAGTGAGTCTAATAACCACTGTAATTTAAAAGTACTGATGAGCAAAACGATATTTTAAAATATGTGCAAAAACTGCAACATAGGGCTGGCCATGGTGGCTCAGCAGGCAGAGATCTCACCTGCCATGCCGGAGACCCAGGTTCAATTCCTGGTATTCCTGGTGCCTGCCCATGCAAAAAAAAATAAATAAATAAAAACCAAAAAACTGCAATATGATATAAAATATCTGTGATTTTTGCTGGTAACAAAGGCATAGGCTAATAATACTGTCATTTCCTGCCTAGTTTCATAGTAAAAGGAAATGATAAGCTTCAGTTAGTGAAAATAAAAATGTAATTTTCCCCATTCAAGTTGAGTTCCCTAAATTCTTCTGTGCACGCCTGCCTTATACATATATTGTTTCCTAAAGGTGCAAGTATGTTTGTAGATACATTCCTGTAAGTGCTTCGAATTAGTAAGTGCTAATTCATTGGTAATTGGATGCATATTGCCAAACTGCCAGATGTACATAATCATTCCACCAGCATTGAATGAGGGTGTATTAGCAAGCATTTTCATCTTTACCAATATGAAAGGTGAAAAGTAGCATCTCGGTGTAATTTTATTTTGCATTTATTTTATTACAAGCAAACTTGGGCGTCTTTCCATGTATTTAAGAACCATTTTCTTTTGTGCCCATGTTCTTTGCTTTTTTGTCCTATCGATTTGTTGGCGTGTTTGTTACATGCTGCAAACGCCAGGGGGCAGCAGTCCCATAGACTTCAGTATGAACAGCGCCCCCTGGAGTTGGCAATGGGGAGGACCTGGTTTGTTGGTCAATGAAGATTTAAATTGCTATCCATTATATTTTTCTCTCAGACTGCTGTTTCTTTGACTCATTCGACTAAATTAAAATAGGACCTGGGCTCCTCAGGACACATTAAATTTAGAGAACAAGATTGCCCAAGAAAACACCCGAGCGAACGCACAACAAACTGTTTCCTGTAGTTATTTCTCGCGGGGGAAGTGGCGTCGAAGGGTGTGGAAGGAATTTTTACTCTGACTTTTTTCAATTATGTATTTGTGTATTACTGTATGAAATAAATGAATTAAAAGAGTGAAGATGCATGATAAAATTCAAATGATATAGGGAAGTGTAAAAAGAATAGTACAGGAATCTCTCTCTCCTCCCTTCTCCCAATATAGGCACTGGAGACGCCTCCTTTGCACCATGTTCAAAAAGGTTTTTGAAATAATCTTTCCTACTTAAAGGAACCAGGGATCCTTGGCGACATGACTGATTTCAGGGTTTGGGCAGGGAACGTTCAAAGGAGGCTGGTATATTTTGCCATACTAGCTAGAAAGAAATGGCCAATGACTATTATATTAGGGCAAAAGTCTCAGGAGTTGACTCGAGGGGGATCCGAGTGGTCAAAGATAAAGTACCTTGGGATCGATTAGTCAGGATAATAACTGCAATGGCCTGAAATACCATACTAAAAATAAGTTATTGGTCACACAGAGAGGATTGATGGGACACCAACCAATTATTTTAAAAACTGATAAATCAAGAAAAAGGATCTAGCATCTGTCCTAACTTTCTTATGCGACCTGTGCCTCTTGATAATCAATCAGTAGAAAAGAAAAAGGTTATTTTCTTAGAAGGAGTCCAGGGTGGGCCACGGTGGCCCAGTGGCAGAGTTCTTGCCTGTCATGCTAGAGACCCAAGTTCAATTTCCGGTGTCTGCCCATGCAAAAAGAAAAAAAAAAAAAAAAAAAAAAAAAAAAGCAGTCCACCTAATACATGAAGACAGAATGACAGAATATACCATTTTGCAATTTCTAATGAATTCTTGAGACCTAGCCTTGATCATAAACAGCTGTGAGCATCACCAAACCAACGAGAGCGTCCATTCCTCCTAATGAAAGACCAGAAACCCACTGAAGGAATCATCACAGTCTTTCTCATCCCAAAATTTGAACCTGAATCTGACGAAGTTTCCGGGTCCAACTACTAATTAATAAGTTATACAGACAGACCTGTTAAATGATATCACAAGTTTCTAAATTGGTGGAAACTCTACAACTTTCTTAAGCGAAGAAATTAAAAGGGGAGACCAAAATGGTGGGGAGAGGTAGTGTTAAGAGACATATCCACCCATCATAATACAGAGGCCTTATCTGGGTCTTGATTCAAACAAAATGTATAAACAAAGCAAAGTGATGTTTATAACATTTACAAGAAAACTGGAAATTTGAACACGGAAAGGCTATTTGATGATAATTCCCTGATATTACTAATCAAGAACTACTAATTTATAATGTTTTACATAATGCTAAGGCAGTTATGTTTTAAAAAAACTCATTCTCTCTACCTAGCAGGAAACTTACAGAAAAAACATGTCTGCAATATGTTTCAAATAATACAGGAGAGAAGGCAGTATTTGGGGTATGGATGCAGAGAATTGACCGTGAGCTGGTAATTGTTGGAGCTAGATGAGGGGATCGGCAGAAGCATTATATGGCACAGTCTAATTTTGTGCATGTTTATCAAAAATTTAAGTAAACAAAATAAAATTAATAAAGATCAGTTTATCTTGAATGAAGACATGTGGCGTGAAAGCGGCTGAGAAATACCTCATTATGTTAGGTCCTACTGTCACAAACTGTTTTAAAAATATTGGATTTGTAAAATACACATTCCTAACATTCCTTTCTACATTCCATAACGTATGCAGCTATGTAGTCTGGCACCCCAGTGCTCAGGTTGATGGGTTTGGAGAAGGCACATCTGCTAAAGATTGGGTGACCTTGGAAACAGCCTCTGGGTACAGATGTAGCTCTCTGGAGGTTTCTTGGGGACTCCCCTTGGGATCCTCACTTGTGGGTGAGGTGAGTGAGGGAAGCAACTTTGAGCATCAGGAGAAACTGAACCATAATGGAGTTTCAACGGAGGTCTTGGCTGATCCCACGGGAGCTCTGAAGCTAGCGGGGTCTCCAGAGTTGTCTCCATTGAAGCAAGAAGGCTAGGTGTATCCCCACTCATCAGTCATTAGAAGTGGGTCTCTCTCAGGGAGGGAGCATTCCTGAGGCAAGGCAGCGTCCTTAGACTGAGGGCAATGCCCAGAGAGAGACTCAGCTGCGGATCGCTGACCCCGTGGATGTGGGAGCAAGTGCCCTGTGCCTGAAGGGGTACCAATAGCGTCCACTGCAGCATGTCCCTGCACCAACCCTGCAAACGGAGACTCTTCCTCCTGCGTGAATTAGTCACAAAGGGCATGAAATTCCTGACAACACACCAAACCATACAAGGTGATAAAGGATTTTGTGTCATTCACACTCATTGTACCTATGGGACACTGGTAGTATAATATTTGTCAGTGGTCCCCAAGTTCTGGGGTTCCCAAAAGTCACAACAGGACTCTTTGAAATATTTCAATATAATTTTAATAATTTAAAAATTATTCAATTTAATCATTTATATTCGGCATTTAACTTTTTTATTCTGTTATTTTCTTATTTTGTTATAACTAAGAAGTTGCAAGAATAGGACCAAGAACTCCCATATATCCATTATCTAATTCACTCATTGTTAGCATTTTCCATATATGCTTTATTATTTTCTTCTATTACCATTATACAATGATCAACCTCAGAAAATTCAACATTGATACAAGGCTGTTATCTCATCCACAGTTTATATTCAAATGTCATCAATTCAAAGCTGTTCCAATAATGTCCTTCATAGCAATATTTTTCCCTCTAGTCCAGGAGATAATCCAAAAGATGTGAACATCGGGGGGCAGGTCTCATGGGGGCCACACTAAAATCAGCAACAGTTTAATTTAATGAAATTTTATTGAGCTATATTTGCATACCATGTGATCACTCACAGCATACATTCAGTGGCTCAGGGTGGCATCATATGGTTGTGCATTCATCGCCACAATCAATTTTAGAATATTTTCATTACTCCAAAAACATTTAAATAAAATTTAAAAAGAACACTCAACACATCCCATACCCCTTATTCCTCCCCCTATTATTTATTTATTTGTCTTTATTTTCTTGCTCATCTGCCCATACACAGCATAAATGGAGTGTCAGTTACAAGGTTTTCATAATCACATGGTCACATCGCAAAAGCTCTATAATTATACAATCAGCATCAAGACTCACAGCTATTGGGCTTTGATTCAACAGTTCAGGTAGTTCCTTCAACAGTTTCAGGTATTCCCTTCTAGCTATTCGAATACACTGGATAAGAAACGGAAAAAGAATGTCTATATAATGCATAAGAATGAACTCCAGAATGACCCCTCAACTCTATTCTGAAATCCCTTAGCCCCTGAAACTTTACTTTGTTTCATTTCTTTTTATCCTTTTGGTCAAGAAGGCTTTCTCAATCCCCTGATGCTGTGACCCAACATGGGAGTCCTGTCCCACATTGCCAGGGAGATTGCACCCCCGGTAATCACGTCCCACATAAGGCGGAGAGCAGTCAGTTTATCTGCAGAGTTGTCCGTCACAGTTTTGATGTGCTTATCTCACTGCGTCCTCACACATGGTTCACATATCAATTAACTGTCGTTATTGGCAATGTTCATCAAACCATTTGATTAAGGTGGTGTCCACTAGGCTTCTCCAAAGTAAGTTACTCTTTTCTCCTTTATAAATACTAAGTATTTTATTAGGAGATACTCTAAGGCAATGTAAATATTTCATTTTTTCATTGAAATTTAAATTAACTAATGCCTGCATGAACTTGTGGATTCTT
>PVIY010038606.1:0-23771 GCA_004026745.1 Myrmecophaga tridactyla | reverse complement strand
ACTCCCAAGCATACCAGTTAATGGGAATAATCACAACCACAGTATGATCCCCATCACCTTCCATTACTAAAAGTTTCCCCTTTCCTTAAGCTCTGTACCCATTAGTCATTAATTCCCCACTGTCTTTGTCCCTTAGCCCTGACAATCTGTGTTCAAATCTCTGTTTCCATGAATTTGCATATTCTCCAATATTTCTTTACCGTTACTATGGGCTTCAATTTAGCATCCTAAATCTATAATAACCTCATTTGTTTTGATGCCAATTTAACTTCAATAGCATACACAAATTATGTTCCTATGCCTCTTGATCTATCCACCTTTATGTAATTTTTGTCACAAATTACATTTTTATACTTTATGAGTCTAGATCACTAATTTTTCATTAAATTTTATGCACTTTCCTTTAGATCCTGTATAACCAAAAAAGTGAATTACAAACCAAAAATGCAATAGTGCTGACATTTATATTTATTCATGTTGTTAGCCTTATTGAGGATATTTATTTCTGCATGCTGCTTCAATCTATTTTCCATTGTCCTTTTCTTTCAACCTGCAGAACACTCTCTAGCATCTCTTATAGGATCAGTCTAGTGGAGACAAACTTCCTAAGCTTTTGTTTATCTGGGAATGTCTTAATCTTTCCTTCATTTTTGAAAGACCATTTGCTGAATATAGAATTCTTGTTTGACAAATTTTGCTTTCAGCACTTGAAATATGTCACCCCACTGCCTATTTGTCTGCATGGTTTCTGATGAGGAATCAGCACTTATTCTTATTAGGGATTCCTTGTATGTGAAATATTGCTTTACTTTTATGGCTTTCAGAATTCTCTTCTAATCGTTGGCATTTGACAGTTTGATTATAACACACTGAAGTGTGGATCTGTTTGGAGTTTGTTGAATGTGTTGGATGTGCATATTCATGTCTTTCATTAAATTAAGGATGTTTTAGCCATTATTTCTTTGAATATTCCCTTTGCCCCTTTCTTTTTTCTCTTTCTGGGACTCCCACAGATGGTGTCCCACAGGCACCTCAGGCTCTGTTAATTATTTGTCATTCTTTCCTCTTTCTTCTCCTCAGACTAAGTGATTTCAATTATCTTAATTTCAAGTTCACTGATTCTTTATTCTACCAGCTCTAATCTGCTGTTGGACCCCTCTAGTGAATTTTTAATTTCTGTTCTTGTGGCCTCCAGCTTTGTTTGGTTCTTTTACATAATCTCTGTCTCTGTATTGTTATTTTGTTGGCATCTATTATTTATCCAATTTCCTTTAGCTCTTCATCCATCTGAAACCAGAAGTCTGGGAATCTGTATTTTGACTTTAATTTCAGGGAGCAATTACTTATAGTGTTGAAACGTTCTCAGGTATGGAATAAGTATTCAAAATATATCAGGCTATCACAAATAAGACAAGTATTTGCTATAGCACATAATCCACAAAATAGGAAATCAGAAATGGAGCAAGTACTTAATAACATTCAATTTAGCTGGTTCCTCATAAGTATTGGCTAGTTACTAACTGGGATTGGATTACATAAACTCTGTAGGCTAATGTTCCTCCTTTCTAGATGGGGCTAAAAAAGGACAAAAATGATGCTTCCTTAGTGACCTCTTTTTCTTTGATTTCAATGCTGACCAGATGCCAACTATCCACTTTCTTTGAGTGACACATTGTTTTCTTGCAAAATTTTTCATAGTCAGTCTGTTGACAGACAACTCCTTGGAGCTGTTTAAGGAGAACATTTCTTTGTCTCTGAACTGCTTTATTGTTTGAACTAGAATGTTTTAACAATAAATAGATGATCTTATTATTTTATTTCCCTTTTTAAAATACATGTGATTTGCCTTATTATAAATACTGAAAATAGATTAATTACCCAGATGATAATATTTTATTTGTACCCTACCTCTCATGTCATTACCCATATTGGGCTACTAAAGGCTCTTTAGAATCTTTAGTGGGAAGTGGTGGAACCTAGAAGGTCAAACCTGAGCAATATTTGAGTTTGAGAAGTATCTGAAACTCTTGATTTAATAAAGTTTAAAGGTTGTCTTATATTCTATTTATTCTTGATATTTGTACTGCCACATCTTATGGGTGAATGCCTCAGAGGGTGGTCAGTAAATACTTGTTGACTGACTGAGAAACAAATGTTAATTGCCACAAAATAAAGATGCCTAGTAAGAGGCAATGGGGTCAAAGCTTTTCATCTTAAAGGAAATATTTTTGACAGTTTGCTTAGAAAAGAAGTTAATAATTTTAACAAGAGCTACAATAATTTTGTTGGCTTTTTCACAGTTTGTACAGTATTACTGAAATATGTAAATTTTAAAAGTCTATTTTAAAGCTCTTTTTAAAGGTACAAATGTGCTCTTTTGATGAGTAGAATAAAAATGAAAGATAATTAGGTTCACTGTTATGAAAGAACACATATTTCTACCTTGGGCCATAGTGAAACCTTCTGCATGAGTTACACAGCTGGTTTCACCCAAGAAAATTGCATTTATAGTATTTCTAAGGCAAGAAAGTATAGAAACTAATGTCATGACCTTACATGTGATTTGAGAGATGTATTTTAATAGTAACTATTAAAACTAATATAGAAGAAAAATTTTACTTGCCTTTAGAAATAGGTAAAGTATTTGACTTCTTAAGCAAAGTATTAACATTAAAAGATGTGTTATTTTCTTGATCTCCTTGGACTTTTGACCCCATTTCACAATCTCAGCAAATGAATGTGAAATCCATATATGTATGAATGTGAAATCCATCAGAATTTGGGACAACTAAACATCATACTAAATTTATGGTTGATCCCACTCTGGCCATCATAGTCAAGTTACCCATGATGAGAATCCTGTCCATGTATCAGTATTTTTTTATTAAGGACCAGACTTGTACTCTAGCATTCCAGTTGAATTTGTCTTCCATTTCTTCAGAAACTGAGTTCTTCTCATGTTATACAAACATCCTAAATAATGAGATTCCTGCTCACAATTTCTGTCCTCCTGTTTTATGCCCCTAAACTTTCACTATCTTCTGTCTCATAACTTGCTTAGATGGAAAGGCTGGTTCTAGAGTTCATTTTGGATATTTGCTTTGAGTATTTGATTGGATGTTGTGATTGGGTCTGGATCCTACTATTTAGTTCTTCATCATAAGAAAATATAAAACTGTTTTTAAAAGTGGAAGATAATTTCCAGGATTTGAGTTTTGGATTTGTCTTTACAGGGAGGCTATTTGTTTAAGAAATAAATGCAATCAGAAAGCAAAATTGAACAAAGAAGAAAGAAAGAAAACACAACGTGTATGGTCTTTGATGATATATAAAGATAAAGCAAATATTCTCAACTGAAACATAAATTTGAAATTGAGAAGTTCCAATAAATTAAGCTTCTACATAAGTTAATTGAGATAGTAACTGGCTATGGCTTTAGTACTGTCACCTTTAAAGATTGTGTTTAATACATAGATTTATTTTTAAAGCATGAATTTAGGATACCCCATGACTTTGTTACATATTTCTGCTCTTGTAAAGATAAGCTTGTGTGTATACTTTTTTTCCCCGTGTACAACCAGGTATTAATACCTTGTAATAATGAAGTACATTTGTTATAGTTCATGAAAGAATATTCTTATATATTTTAATATTTACCCCAGTCATTGTCCATAATAGGTACAGTGTCATACAGCTCCATGTTTTATCTTCTAGCTTTCCTTCTAGTGACATACATGACCCTAAATTTCCCATTTCAACCACATTCACACACAATTCAGTACAGTTAATTATATTCAGAATAAGGTGCCACCATCACTTCTATCCATTTCCAAGTGAATAATATCAGTCTAATTAGAAATTCTTTATAAGTTAAGCATCAGTGCCCCATTTTCTACCCTCATGCTATCCCCTATTAATCTGTATTTGAGAGTTTAACTCTATGAGTTTGCTTATTATAATTATTCCATATTAGTGAGGTTATATAATATTTATCATTTTGTGTCTGGCTTATTTCACCCTAATAGAATCAAGATTCATTCATGCTGTCACATGCATCAGGACTTCATTCCTTATTACAGTTGAATAATATTCCAAATTTTCTTTATCCATTCATCTGTTGATGGACACTTGGGTTGTTTCCATCTTTTGGGAATTGTGAATAATGGTGCTATGAACGTCTGTGTGCAAATGTCTGTTTGCATCCTTGATTTCAATTCTCCTGGGTATGTACCTAATAATAGGGCTGACAGATCATATGCCAATTCTATAAAGCTTTCTGAGGACCCACCAAACTGTCTTCCACAGTGGCTGCACCATTTTACATTTCCACCAGCATTGAATGAGTATTCCTATTTCTCCACATCCACTCCAACACTTGTAGTTTTCTGTTTTCTTAATAGTAGCCATTCTAGCAGGTGTGAAACGATATCTTATTGTAGTTTTGATTTTTATTTCCCTAATAGCTATTATGTTGAGCATTTTTCCATGTGTTTTTTAGCCATTTGTCTTTTCTCTTTGTAACAATTTCCATTCAAGTCTTTTGCTCATTTTTAAAATGGATTGTCTTTTTACTGTTGAGTTGCTGGATTTCTTTATGTATCTTGGATACTAAACCTTTATCGGATGTGTGGTTTCCAAATATTTTCTCCAATTGAGTAGGCTACCTTTTCACTTTCTTGACAAAGTCCTTTGAAGCCCCAAAGTTGTCGATTTTGAGGAGGTTCCATTTATCAATGTATTCTTTCATTGCTTGTCCTATTGGTGTAAAGTCTGAGAAACTGTTGCCTAGCACAAGACATGGAAGATGCTTCTATACATTTTTTCTAGGACTTTAAATGTCCTGATTCTTATAGTTAGGTCTTTGATCCATTTTGAGTTAGTTTTTGTATAAGGTGTGAGACAGGTGTCCGCTTTCATTCTTTTGAATATGTGTATCCAATTCTCCCAACACAATTTATTGAAGAGACTATTCTGCCCCAGGTGAGTGGATTTGGCTGCTTTGCAAAAATCAATTGACCATAGATGTCAGGGTCTTCTTCTGAACTTTTAATTCAATTCCATTGGTCAATATATCCAACTTTATGCCAGTACCATGCTGTTTTGACCATTGAAGCTTTTTAATGTGCTTTAAAATCAGGAAGGATGAGTACTCTAAATTCATTCTTCTTTTTCAAGATTTTTTTAGCTATCCAGGGACTTTTACCCTTCCAAATAAAGTTGATAATTGGCTTTTCATTTATGCAAAATAAGCTGTTGGAATTTTGATTGGGATTGTAGTGAGTCAATCAATTTGGCAGAATTGACAACTTAAAGTTACTTAGTCTTCCAAGTAATATACACCAGGACCAAGTGGGTTTTACTTCAGGTATGCAAGTGTGGGTCAATATAAGAAAATTATTTAATGCAATACACCACATTGGTTAGATACAAGGTGCTGGAATGTGATATACCAGACATGAATATGGAATGTCCTGCTTTTATTTAGGTCTTCTTTGATTTCTTTCAGCAATGTTTTTTTTACTTTTTCTTTGTAATTTTCCTTTATATCTTTGGTTGAATTTATTCCTATATATTTGATTCCTTTAGTTGCCACTGTAAATGGAATTTCTTTCTTGAGTTTCTCCTCAGATTGCTCAGTGTGTAAAAACAACATTGATTTTTGTATGTTGATCATTTACTCTGCCACTTTGATGAATTCATTTTTTTAGCACTAGTAGCTTTGTTACTAGTTCTCAGGACTTGCTATAGATAGGGTCATGTCATCTGCAAATAGTGAAAGTTTTATTTCTTCCTTTCCAATTTGGATTCCCTTTATTTCTTTTTCTTGCCAACTGCTCTAGATGGATCTTCTAGTATATGTTGAATCCTTGTCTTGTTCCAGATCTTAGAGGGAAAGCTATCAATCGCTCCCCATTGAGTTAGCCATATGTTTTTCATATATGCCCCTTATCATGTTAAGGAAGTTTCCTTATATTTCTTTCTTTTGAAGTGTTTCTATCATGAAATGATGACGGATTTTATCAAATGCCTTTTCTGCATCAATTGAGATGATCGTGTGTTATTTTCCTTTTCAATTTGTTAATGTAGTGTGCCAGTTTGAAAGTATTATGTACCCTAAAAAAGCCATGTTTTAATCTTGATTCAGTCTTGACAGAGCAATTGTTTCTTTTAATCCTGATTCAATATTGTAGATTGGAAACTTTCTATTAGATTATCTCCACAGGGATGTGACACACCCAATTTTGGGTGTGACCATTTGATTAGATGGAGATATGACTCCACCCATTCCATGCAGGTCATGATTAGTTTACTTTTTCTTTAAAAAAGGAAATATTTTGGAGAGACTCAAAAACAACAGAACAGACAGAAACTTCAGAGCAAAGCTGATGGGCAGAGAACAAAGATAAGGATGTTTGGAGGCGTCTGGAGACAAGCAGACATCACCATGAGATGTTAAACAAGCCAGAACCTGGAGAGGTCAAAGGAAGCCAAGAAATGAAAGCCAGCCTCAGAGAAACAAAGTGACAAAACCCTACAGGAACAGAAGCTGAAAGCAATGGCACTCAGGAGCAAGAGACCAGCAGATCTCAGCCATGTGACTTCTCAGCTGACAGAAGTGTTCCTGACCCATCAACCTTTCTTAAATTAAGATATCTTTCCCTGATGCCTTACTTTGGACATTTTCATGGGCTTAGAACTGTAAAGTTGTAACTTTTAAAATTCTCCTTTTTAAAAGCCATTCCAGTTCTGGTATATCACATTCCAGCACCTTGTATCTAACGAATGTGGTGTATTGCATTAAATAATTTTCTTATGTTGACCCACACTTGCATACCTGAGGTAAAACCCACTTGGTCCTGGTGTATATTTATTTTAATGTGCCATTGGATTCACTTTGCAATTACTTTGTTGAGAATATTTGTATTTATATTCATTACAGTAATTGGCCTGCAAGTTTTATTTTCTTGCATTTTCTTTATTAGGCTTTGGTATTAGGATGATGTTGGCTTTATAGAAGGTGCTACATAGTGTTCCATCCTTTTCTGTTTCTTAGAAGAGTTTTGTCCTGGGCTTTTCTTTGTTGGGAGGTTTTGATGACTGATTCAATCTTTTTACTTGTAATTGGTCTGTTGAGATCTTCCATTGCTTATCAAGTCAGTGTAGGTTGTTCCTGTGTTTTTAGGAATTTGTCCATTTTAACTAAGTTGTTTAATTTGTGGCATACAGTTTTTCATAGTATCCTCTTATGAACCTTTTTACTTCTGTAGGATCAGAAGTATTGACCCCCATCTCATTTCTGATTCCTTTCATTTCATATTCACTTTTATTTTTCTTTTCAGTTTATCTCAGTGTTTGTCAATAATATTGATCTCCTCAAATGCCAAATTTTAATTTTGCTTTGTAATTCTCTGTGTTGTTTCTTTTCATTCTCAATTTCATTTATTTATGCTCATCTTTGTTGCTTATTTCCTTCTTCCTGATTTGGGATTACTTTGCTTTTCTTTTTATAGTTCCTCCAGGTGTGCAGTTAGGTCTTTCATCTTAGCCTTTTCTTCTTTTTTAATGTAGGTGCTTAGAGCTATAAATTTCCATTTCAGCCCTGCCTTCTCTGTATCTCATAGGTTTTGATTTATTGTATTCTCATTTTCATCCATCTCAAACTATTTACTAACTTCTCTTGCAATTTTTTCTTTGTCTCACTGATTGTTTAGGAGTGTTTGTTTAACATCCAAATATTTGTGAATTTTCCAGTTGTACTTCTGTTATTGAGTCTAGCTCCATTCCATCGTAGCTATAAAAGGTGCTTTGTATAATTTTAATCATTTTAAATTTATTGAGACTTGTTTTGTGATCCAACTTGTGACCACTCTTGAAGAATGAATCAGTGTACTTAAAAATAATTCATACCCTACTGTTTTAGGGTGCAACATTCTGTATATGTCTGTTAGATCTAGTTCATTTATCATATTATTCGAGTTATCTATTTCCATATTGATCCTATGTCCAGATGGTGAGAATAATGTATTGAAGTTTCCAACTATTATTGTAAAGACACCTATTTCTCCTTTTCATTCTTGCCACTGTTTGCTTTTTGTATTTTGGGGCATCTGGTTAGATGCATAAGTATTTATGAGTGTTATTTTTTCCTCATGGTTTGCCCCATTTAGTAACATAGGCTGTCCTTCTTTGTCTCTTATAACAGTTTTACATTTAAAGTCTATTTGTCTGATATTAATATAGCTAATCCAGCTTTTTTTGGTTACTGTTTGTGTGGAATATCTTTTCCCAAGTTTTCACTTTCAACCTAATTGTATCTTTGGGTCTAAGGCAGGTCTCTTGTAGACAGCATAGATAAATAATACTTTGTATCCACTCTGCCAATCTGTCTTTTTTGATGCCAAGATAAGAAACAGTTTATTATAGAGAGAAGAAAGATTTCTCATCCAAATTATAGAAATCTGTATAACTTTGCCACAGTCAATATATATGAACAATACAAATTTACCCCAGTTTATAATATACCAAATAATAGATGACTAACAAAATTCACAATATAGGTGGTGGTTTTTGGAAAAGATTTTTACTCAATTAAGTACAAGGAAAGTTACAAACTTCTTTCTAAAAATATGAAGTTTATTCAGTCTTAGAACACTACAAGATAGCAAATGTACAGAGAGCTGACTGGTGCTAGCACCATAGTTAAGACAGTGTCTTTTTGAGGGGTTGTTAAAAAGCCTTTGTCATGGCAGATTCCAGTCACTTGATATTTTCAAAGCCAAAAACACAATACAAGTTGTGACCATTTCCCTAAGTCATGCTTAATAATTTGTCTTATGTACATCTATACTATTTAAGTGCTAGGTAAAAGTCTTGTCATAAAACTTCCAGTACTACTATGTTTAAATTATTAAGTTTTCCTATTGTATCAAGAAGGTTAATATTAACAATTTTCAGGTGTAATAGTGCAAATTTCCTCTACAAGAACTACAGCAAAGAAAGATTCTTTGAACTACCAGTTTGCATTAAAGGGATCAATACTAAAATCAGGGCATAATGTCTGGGAGAAAAACTGAACCCACCTAGGACTTAACTCCCTAGAAAATGAAGTGATAATTTATTTGGACTCACAGTCTATTAAATCATAGAAATTTCCTGTCTAAACTATGGCATTATCATTTATCAAATCATCAGAGCTATGACATGGTTTAAATTTCATAATCCATTCCCAAGAAGACCCCACCTAAAGCAGAAGTCAAATGTATCCCCATCCATTATAACATAATCCAGCCATAGACTATATCTTAGCTTGATAGAGTCATTGTATTGTAGTTTTTGGAAGTGTTTGTCCTGCCTAAGAGAAGTTGCTCTTTGCAACTGAATCTGCTGTCTACCATTTACATGTTGGTGCCACTTTGAGTGCTACCTCCTGCTGGTGAGACTTCATGCAGCACACAGATGGAGCCACCCTCTCCAATTCTGTAGGACACTTCATAGGGGTCAACTCAAAGAGTGAGTTCACTTTGAAGAAGCCTGAACAGATCCTGACTGCTCAGCTCAACCCACTGTACTGCCTGTCCAATATAAGGGTCTATTTGATGGTTGATATGAATACAATGGTGTGTTGGTTTGAGGCTATTATGTACTCCAGAAAAAGCCAGGTTCTTTATTCTAATCCAATCTCTTGGGGGCATACCTATTGTTTCGGTGGAATTTTTGTGGTTAAGTTGTTTTCATAGAGATGTGATCCACTACATTGTAAGTGGGACACTTTGATTAGGTTATTTCTGTTGAGAAGTGTTTCCACCCATTCAAAGTGGATCTTAGTTCACTAACTAGAGTCCTTTAAGAGGGAATCATTTTGGAAAAAGCTCAGAGCTGACACAGATGAGATGTTTGGAGATACAGAAACAAAACATCCCCAGGGAAGCTGTTTGCAACCAGAAGCATGAAAGAAAGCCTGCAGATGTTTCTATGTTTCTTCCCATGTGACAGAGCAACCCTGAATGCCAGGGACATTTTCTTCAGAGTCAAGTTCTTCCTCTGGATGCCTTGGCTTGGACATTATTATGGCCTTCAAACTGTAAACTTATAATTTAATAAATAAATCCCTTTTATAAAAACCAACCCATTTCTTGTATATTGCATTCTGGCAGTTTTAGGAAACATAAACATATTTTAGTACCAGGAGTGGGGTGCTGTAGATTGCAAATACCAAATATGTAGGAATGGCTTTTTAAATGAATAAAGGAGGGTTCTGGAAGAATTGTGATATGCTTGATAGAAAAGGCCTGAATTATTTTGAACAGACTGTTGGTAGAAATATGGATTCTAAAGATACTTCTGATGAGGCCTTAGACACAAATGATGAATATGTTGTTATAAACTGGAAATAAGGTGATCCTTGTTTTAAAGTGGCAGAGAATTTCACAAAATTAAGTGCTGGTGTTGGATGGAAGGCAGTATTTGAGAATGATGAGCTTAGATATTTAGCAGAAGAGATTTTGTAACTAATCTGTGGAAAATGCAGTCTGACTTCTCCTTGCATTGTATAGTAAAATACAACAGGAAAGAAATAAGTTGAGAACTGAACTCTTGGGTACAAAGAAATCAGAAATTGATGGTCTGGAAAATTCTGGGCTTCCAGAAAGGGAAATTCTAGAGAATAGTAAGGATTTAACCAAACATGGAACCAGTCAACAATTTTAGAAAAAGCCAGAATTGGAAATGGAACTATCCAGAAAGGATTTATAGAAGAACCTATTTTCTGATGGGTGTGATCCATGTATACCACATGGAAAATAAATAAGTTTCTGGTAAGACCTGTATAAACAAAACCATTGTCAATCTAGATGAAAAGGAAAAGAAAAAGAACAAATCAAAGAAAAAAATTACTTCAAAGGCAGAACCATGGAAATCAAGGTCTTAACCCATGAAATCTTGGGCCAGGAGAACAGATCCACTCACGCATGTGGAAAAGGTGAGCATCTTGGAGTCAGACAGTTGGTGGAAGAGTGTTGCTGCATCAGGCCTTGGAGAAGGTGGAATATGTTCTTTGGGGGTTGGGGAGAGCTGTGCTGCCACTGCATTGTTCTGGGAAGGTTATAATGTGCCCTGGAGATGACAGAGAACCTGGGTGCTGCCTTGATGCTTGGAGAGGGTGAAGCCAAGGAAAACTGGTCTCCTCAAAGTTCCCCAAAGGTTGCAAGCCTCATCCCAGCATTTAGAGAAAATAGGACCACTGTATAAACCCTTGGAAAGGGTGGGACTGCCTTTCTTCCAAGCCCTGAGGATGATAAATGTCTCTCAGAATTTGAAATCTAATGGAGTTTACCCTGCAGGCTTTTGGAACTCTTTGGGTTCCATGACTCCTGTTTTCCTTCAAATTTCTTCCTGTGGCTATGGGAATATTTATCCTATGACTATTCCTCCTTTATATATTGGTAGCAAATAACCTGTCCTGAGTTTTCACAGGTCCATGGCAAGAGGAGAATTTTTCCTTAGAAGAGATCATTCTTGTAATTGAATTTGATGAGATTTTGTACTGTTTATGACTAGGTATGGTATTTGTATTGTTATTGAAATGTTTTAAGGCTGTTGTGGTTTTGTGATGAAATGAATGCATTTTGTATGTGGAAGTAATACGTTTTGGTGGACCTATTGTTCAGGTTGGATCTTTTTTATTGGGTGGAGATGTGTGTCCACCCACAATTTAGTGAATTTGAATCCACTTACTGGAGTCCTTTTAGAAGGAAAATTTTTGGAAAAAACTCAGAGCTGACACAGACAGATGTTTGGAGATGCAGAAAGAAAATGCCCTCAGGGAAGACATTTGAAACTAGAAGGTGGGAAAGAAAGCCAGCAGACATTGCCATGTGTCTTCCCCCGTGGCAGAGAAAGCCCAAACACCATTGACCATTTCTTCGAGTCAAGGTATCTTTCTCTGGATGCCTTAGTTTGCACATTTTTATGTCCTTAGAACTGTAAACATGTTACTTAATAATTTCCCTTTATAAAATTCAACCCATTTCTAGTATACTGCATTCCAGTAGCTTTAGCAAACTAAAACAAATGGTAACCTGATCCTTTGCACAGCTTTTCCATCCTTGGGAACAAAGGATATTTATAATGTTCTTCTAGTTGCTCCTGCAGGCTCTGACTGCAGGAATGCATCTGTCATTTGCTCATGAGCCCTTTGATGCAGGGAAATATAGAGATGAAAGACACCGTGGTGGTGATCTCACCTATAATATTGGCAGTATGGGTGTAGAATGGATGCACATTGGCGGTGGGTGGGCATTGTCCAGGAAAGCCAGGGCTTGGTGGAACAGTCCCAATGGGAAGAGCGGCCACCCCAGTCTCTCTCACAGGGCAGAGGGCTGAGAGGAAGAGCGTACATGAGGAGTAGATGGCTACTTTTTTCTCCTTTCTTTTTAGTAAAAAAAGAGCAGGAGGCAGCAAGAGAGAAAGACAAGCAGCAGCAGCCTTGTCACATCACTGTGACCTCTCCAGCCACCTCCACTTCCACCTCTGCCAATCTATGTGTTTTGATTGGAGAATTTAATCCATTAACACTCAATGTTTATTTCTGTAAATGCAGTACTTACTTCAACCATTTTATCCTTTGGTTTTATATGTCTTGTCTCATTTTTATGTCTCTTTTAATCCTTTTAGTTACTCTTACTGATAATCTTCATTTACACACTTCCTCCAAGTCTTTCTCTTTTGTCTTTTCCTTTCAGCCTGCAGAACTCCCTTTAGTATTTCTCATAGGGTTGGTCTCTTGTACACAAACTTTCAGTCTTCTATTTTTCTATGAATATTTTAAACTTTCCCTAACTTTTTGTGTGTGTGTGTGTGCATTCTGGAAATCAAACCCAGGTCTCCCACGTGGAAGGTGAGTATTCTACCACTGAACCACCCATGCACCCTCTCCTTCGCTTTTGAAGGACAGTTTTGTTGGATAAAGAATTCTCACCTAGCAACTTTTCTCTTTCAGTACCTTAAATATATCATACCACGGCTTTATCACCTCCATTTTCTTTGCTGAGAAATAATCACTTCATTTTATTGTTGTTCTTTTGTATGTGACAAATTACTTTTATCTTATTGCTTTCAGGATTCTCTTGATCTTTGGCATTTGACAGTCTGATCAGTATGTTCTCAGCATAGTAATATTAAGATTTATTCTGCATTGGGTATATTGCACTTCTTAAACATGCACATTTGTGTCTTTCATAAGAGTTGGGAAATTTCAGACCATTATTTCTTCAAATATTCTTTCTGTCTCTTTTCCCTTCTCTTCCTCTTCTGGGACTCACATAACACATATGTTTCTGTGCTTCATCTGTCATTCAATTCATTGAGATCCTGCTCAATATTTTTCCATTAGCCTTTCTATCGGTTCTTTCATCTGTGAGATTTCAAATGTCTTATCTTTTACTTTACTGATTCTTTCTTCTGCCTGTTCAAATCTGCTACCATATGCTTCTGGAGTTCTTTAATCCTTTCTATGTGATGTTCATTCCCATAAGTCCTTTTCAAACTCTCAAATTCTTCTTTATGCTCACCCTGTCTCTTCTTACTGCCTTTTATGTCTTTAACCCTGTTTTCCTTCATCTAGAATTGAATTAAGAGATTTGTTTGAACATTGATTCTTTTTTCCAATTCTTTATCTCTTTTTAATTTTTAATGTGTTCCTTTGACTGGGACATATCTACCTGTTTCTTAGTTTGACTTGTAGTTTTTAACAGATTTTAGCATCTGGTTACCTTGGTAAGTTTACTCTGAAGGCAAGTTACTTTCTCTTGTCTAGGGTTTTGTTGATTAGCTTTGCACTAAGGCTCTTCTTTGACACTTGTTTCACAGTATTTCCCAGCCAAAATGGGGACAAGGACTAACAAAGGGGGTTCAGAGCAGTTCCAAAAGGCCCTGGAGAGAAGGTCAGGAAAGACATCATAAAGCCTTTTTTTTTTGGCTACCTAAGGCTGTGCTTTCCTGGACTGCCCAGCAGCCCTAAGAAGACAATCACGTTTGTTGTTGTTGATGTTGCTGATGCTTTGGGTGCATGGTCCAGGAATCAAACCCAGGTCTCTGCATGAAAGACACGCATTCTGCCACTGAACCACCCATGCACCTGACAGTATTTTTTAAAAATCCATTAGTTTCTCCATGTAAGAGGGGAGGTTGAAACAATGGTGCTGCAGGCCCTGACTATAGAAGGCTAAAACAACAGGACTAGAGGTCTAAATTAGTGGGCCCATAGCTATGATCTATACTCTGCCATGCCCCACTCTGTTCTTAGGGATGTGGTCTTCCAAACTCCTTTCCATCTGCAGCAGCCAGCCATTCAGAGACCAGAGCTGAGGCTGCCTGCCTTGAGAGTGGGTGATGTGCACTAGAGCCACAGCTGAGTGACCTATTCAGTTTTTCACCACAGTTTTTTCAGTCTTCTTGTCCTGCTCTTCCCTGGATGCTGCATAGTGCTCCCCTGGCCTCTGGAACCCCAGAGCAGTTGTTTTAGATGGTTTCCACCTGTCAACTAGCTGTCCTTAAAGGAGGACAGCTCCCTACTCCATTCTCCCCCTGGAAGTATTCTTTTTGTTGTTTGTTTTAGCATTTTTTATTGTGAAATATGACACATATTCAAAAAAGCAATAAATTTCAAAGTACATTATAACAAGTAGTTATACAACAGAGTTTTTAGTTTGGTATGGGTTACAGTTCCTCAATTTTAGATTTTTACTTCTAGCTGTTCGAAGTCACTGGAGACTGAAAGATATATCAATATAATGATTCAGCAGTCATACTCAGTTATTAAATCTTGTTTCTCTCTTATAACTCCTCCTTATCCTTTGATCTTTCTTCCAATCTTTAAGGATACTTGGGCTATGCCCATGCTAAATTTTTCATGTTGGAAGGGGATGTCAATAACATGGAATGGGGGATGGAACTAGCTGATACTCTAGAGAGGCTGGCCTCTCTGGATTTCAGGAATTGTCTGGCCTAGGAACCTATTTTGAGGTTGCAGGTTTCTGGAAATTAACCATAGGGCTTGGAAATTTGCACTGTTTTTTATATCTGTGTTTTGTTTTGTTTTTTTTACTTTAATCATGTGCTACATTACTGTTATTTTTATGACTCCTATATCCTGAAGTAGTAGAAATTCCTCAAGAGGAGGGACCATAATTTCATTTGTTTCTTTACTTACTCAGAAAATATTAATTACTTGCTTTGTTCTTGTTCTCCTTCTCATAGCCACTACAATAGTACAGTATATTCAGCATGGCTAAAAGGTGGCAAAAGAGATGATTTTCATTTTTGCAAGCTGCTTGGAATAGCTTTTACCCATATGTCCTTAATGGTCAGAATGCACAACAGACACTATGGTGTCTCTTTCTGTGTATATGTGTGTATTCCCGAATTAAAAAAAAAAAAACACCGATTTTGAAAATATCATTTAGATATGCATCTTATGAGTAAATGCTGAGAATTTTTTAAATTTATACAATGATATGTTATAAAAATTTTAATCTAATTGCATAAAGCTAGTCTGTTAATTAATAGTTGTGAGGCAGAAGCAAATACATTTATTTGTTCCCTTCAAAGAGACTCTAAAGTGACATGACAAATGTCATTGGTGATGCTCAGGGATCCCAAAAGTGGAATTGAGGATTGTCTCTAATTAGCTATTAGTGGCCTATGGCTCATATGGATGAAGCTCTAATGCTTCATAGTTATACTGTTGGCATTGCAGGAACAAAAGAAATATACGCTGTCAGTGCAATACAGACATTAGCAACATCACAACAGAAGGAAAGGGGGAAATGAAAACAAAGTAAGATCGATAAATTTGTTACAGATTTTTGCTTTCCCATATTTAGCTGAAGTTTCACACAGGATTTCCACAATTTTAATTTTTTACTATGAAGTATAAATAAAGCAAGTTGTGGGTTCAAATAGAACCCTTGGCTAATTGTGTGTTTAAAATAAGATTCACTGGGCAGTGCAATGGTGGCTGAGTGGAAAGAATTCTCGCCTGCCAAGCTGGAGACCCATGTTCTATTCCTGGAGCTTGCCTATACCAAAAAAAAAAGCTAAAATAAGTTTTACATTTTCTAGGTTGTAAATCTTTGAGGACAGAGATTATTGTGTCCTTTCCATCTCTGACTTCCTAGCATTTATACAAACCCTGGTAAATAGTAAATGAATAATGGATGTTCAACAAATGAAGTGATTTTTTGATATTTCCTTATTGACTTGTTAACTTTAAGGTTTGCTGCCCATATAAACATGAAGCATTTTATTGCTTGTTTTATTTTTAAAATTTTCTTCTCTAAAATAAATGTTAAGTGTAAAAAGCAGAGACTCTTCTGAACTGAAAATTATGCCCAAGTCACATGCATTATGAAATTATGGTTGTATGAGATTTTAAGCACTACTTTTTTCGAGAAAAAAATATATCTGTACATTGGATTTGATAGAGAAGCATTTTGCAAGAAATTTTCAATCCTTGGAAGCCCCACTGTGTGGTAAAATATTGGTTGACTGTTTGAAAATATTATAAAGAATGAAGGTGTTACATTTCATTTACTAACCACCTAAGATGATATCAATGAAGGGAGTTACCTAAAATGATTTAGCAAAGATATCTATGCTGGGATCTGTTATTGAACACAGGAAAAAAAATTGCAATAGAAGAAAGAAGCACTACTAAAGCTGGGAAGCTAGAATACAAGCAAGGCTTGTAGGCTCTTCCTGTCAACAGGGCAACCTGGTGGCTCTTGATTTAATAGGTAAAATCCATTGTCCAGCTTTTATTTCTTCCCCTGTTGAAAAGATGAAAGTTTCACATGAGTTGCCAAGATGGGGTATCTTTATGGACACTGGAATCTTATAAGGAGCACCCCCATCTGATTCAAACAGTGGAAATAAAGAGGAACAAAACATATTTAAAAACTTACAAGTTTTTTATTTTTTTTCCTTTGTGTTTATTATTACTGTGGACAAATATAGAGTTGGTGTGCTGGCCTGTTGCAAGCATTTATGGTTGTCGTCACAGTTCTGCATTCAGTGATATGTTGTTGAGATAGCTTGAAATTAGCCGCTATGCAGGTGAGTAAAATAAGGAAAACTAAATAGATAAATAATAGGGCAGGATAAGGTGTAAAAATAAATTGTAGTAGATTGAAATAGTAGTGGTCAATGAGAGGGAAGGGTAAGGAGTATGGGATGCATGCGTTTTTTTTCTTTTTGTTTCTTTTTTTGGAATAATGCAAATATTCTAAAAATGATCATGATGATGACTACACAACCATGTGATGATATGGTGAGTCATTGATTGTATGCAGTGGATGGACTAAATGCATGTGAAGATTTCTCAATAAAAAATATTTTAAAAAAAGAATAATAAAAAAGAAAAAATATTTTTTAAAAAGGAAGAAAAAGAATTTTACATTTAGCCATGGTAGAAGTACTTGCACCGCAAAAATGACAAATTCTACAAATTTTTTTCTTCTGTTGAGAGCTGGTTTACCAGCATACCACTGCAAAAAATATGGAAACTTAATTAGAGCCTTAATTTAAATCAATTATTCATTCTATCTCATATTAATTTTCTGAAATTCTCTTCTTTACATCCCAGTTCCCCTTTGCCTGCAGAATAAAATGTATCCAATTAGCCTAATATATAGGCATACCTATTCTTTTGTCCTTGCTTTTTTCCATAAATGCCATATAGTCGTATCTATAAACAGTATGTGTTTTCTTACATCTGTTCCACATATAATGAGTTTCTGCCATGTTTTTTCTAAGTCCTATTCATTCCTTAAAAAACTCAGATCCAGTATCATTCTTTAAAAAAGCGTTTTCTTTTTACTTCTCCTATTCTCACAATAATCTGGGTTAAGTATATTATTCTGTAACCCCATTGGATTCTCTGATCACCTTTCTTATAGCACATTTATATGAGGACATCTGTATCAGTTTTCCTATTGCTACTCATGTAACCACATACTTAGTGGCTTAAAACAATGCAAATTTATTTATTTATAACTCTGGAGGTTGGTAGGTCAAAATGGGTTTTACTAGGCTAAAAACAAGGCTCTGTTGCTTTCTAGAAGCTCTATAGAAGAATCTTCTCTTGCTTTTTCCAACTTCTAGAGGCTTCCCACATTCCTTGGCTCATGGCCCCCTTACAGCAATGACCAGCCAACTCTTTCTAACATTGCATCATTCTGACAATGACTGTTCTGCCTCCATTTTCCATCTTTGAACCAATAGAATATTTATGTGTGTGTGTCTATATCTAAATATGTCTATGTCTATATCTATATTATCTAAATCTATGTATGTATATACGTATACATAGAGAGAGAAAGAGAGAGATGTGGATCATGTGATTGTGAGGTTGACAGGGCAGGTTAGTAGCCTAGAGTTATATTGTGATATTGGGTCTGAATCTTTTAGGAGAAGCCAGCAGGCTGGGCATTTCTGTAAGAGTTGATGTTGAAGACTTGAGTCAAAAATCCAAATGGAAAGGGTTAGGATGGAAACTTAGAGAGGAATAAATTATGTAGTCTTGAGGCAGAATTTTTTTCTGCTCCTAGAAATCTTATTTATTTGCTCTTAAGTCTTTCAACTGATGGGGTGAAGCCCACCCACATTATGGAAGGTAATCTCCTTCACTTAAAGTCAACTGATTTAGGATTTTAGTTCCACCTACAAATAAGCTCCACAACAACCACTTGTCCAGTTTTTGATCAAACAACTGCATGCCATAACCTAACCAACTTGTCACATCAAACTAACCATCACAATAGAACTCACCCAGATAATCCTGGACAATCTCCCTGTTTTCAAGTCAACTGGTCAGCAACTGTAATTACATTTGCTACCTTAATTACTCTGTCTTGTAACATAACATATTGACTGATTCTTGAGATTAAGACACAGACATCTTTAGGAATTAATTTTTCTGCCTATCAGAGTCATGATTATTATTTAACTTTCATGTTTAGAACTCCAGTTTCTAGCAACATGTAAATGCTCAATAATTTATTTTTCAATAAATTAATTTTAACCAAATCATCAACAAGTTTTCCATAGAATCATACAAGTTTTGAAGTAGAAACACTTAAAATTTAAAGCCTTCACTTTTCTTTGGTAATAGCAGGGGTTTAAATAGTTTATTGATTATGTGTTTTTTATAAGTTTTTCTCTGACCTTGTAAAACTCCCATTCTTACTTATCTACATAAAAAATGACTGAATAAATAAAAAATAATGGCAGCATATTTAGAAGTGCTCAACTTAATAAAAACTTATTGGACAAATTTCTTTTTTTGATTGCTATTTAAACATTCTCATGAACGAAAGTATTTTTGCATATCTTGAGAATCTATTGACTATTCTATATACCTTTTCAACATTCAGCAAAAATGTACATTTCTCTAAATAGAAATCTATCTTCCTTAACTCATAGAATAAGCAATAATTTACAATTGATTTAATTTCTTGCTAACAAATAAATTTTTAAAATATGCCATGTTTGGATATGCAGAAAAGGAATCTATCTGAAGAATATACTTTCGAAATAGTAACCAAAGACTTTTTGTCACAATGGAGATAATGTCAGCAGTTTAATTTGGACTGATATCCAAAAGATAGATTAGAAGTTCACCCCAAAATATAGAAAAATTAAAGAAATATCTTGCCTAATGATCAGGTGACAATATATATTCTCTCCATCAGTCTTAATGATTTAAAGAAAGGTAATGTTCTTATTTTGGGTAAACTTCTATTTAACGAAAGTTGCTGTTTAACTCCATAGCCTTCTATAACTCTCAAGCTGATTGAAGTGTGAGTATATGGATTAAGGCAACTCAACAACTGCAGAGCGTTATTATTCAAAAAGACTTTTTATACAACAGTTTAAAATTATAGTATGATGTATCAGTGTATTAAATTCAATAGTGCCCATAGTATATAGCTCAGAGAAGACCAATTAAAGGAAGATATAAAAAGTCAAAGGAACCTAGGGTTTACAAAGACACGGTGCCTTGTATAGGCAGAATCATCCAAATATATTATTAACAAAATTAGAAGAGAACAGTCAGCCACTGGAAAATTTCTGGGTTTTTTTCATATATCTTATCTAGTTCAGAGTAAGTTGAAATGATATTGGATTCCTCTGAATATAGTAGTCATGCCTCTTTTCTTAGATATTAGGAACTATGAAAAGCTGTCTCTTCATATTTATGTGATGGGACTATAATCTTTCCTTATTTCCTCTCCTGGTCATTACCATCCATCATTCTTATTAAATACAAGCATACACCAAGTTCTATATTTGACTATATAAAGAAAGTTCAAGACACATAGTCCTGAATTTTCAGTTTTATAACTTCCCAGTTCTGCTAGGGTGACTGATTGTGTGACTTTGTCCTCTATTTTTTTTAGCTTTCATGCCTGCAGAATTGCTGGTGCAAATTACAGATTATGGGCAGGACTGAAGACATCTTGATCACAGGCAGCATGGTGAACCTAGGAGTCATGAGTGTGCAACACGGTGAGTTACCAAACTTGGAGCTTGAATTTAGTAAAATATAACAATGTGTTTATATTTTTTAATCTTCTTCTAGGAGCAAATAAAATAAAATAAAATACCTACTACTGTTCTAGCACCTACTAGTGATAAAAGAAAAATCTATTATACTTTCCTCTATGGAATGATTGTTCTTGTTTAAACAGCAGGAAGTAGGGCACATTTTGAAGCACCAAAGCAAGGCTGGTCCATGAGGAAAAGCCAAGCGTTAAAATAATATATATAAAAGGCAAAGGTACATGTGACTATTCATTAAGGTTTTTACAGTTGAACTCAAAGTTACAAAGAGACTACCCTGATGATAAATGGCTGATGGTAAGGGTATGAACAGAAATCCTCAAATATTGTATCCCATTATGCTTTATATAAAGGTAATTTGGGATAATTAATGACTAATTCACCAATAGCCATTCCAGGAGATGACAAATAAATTTTTTCTAATTATAATTCTTAGACATGAATTAAAGATAATGATTTTATAAAAATTCACTTTTCTTATGGCAATAGTTAATCTTTTTATGTCCTTGACTTTAACTGTAAAATAAACAGTAGTGTATTTCTGTGATATTCTCCTTATTGAAAAGGGTACATAAGATCAACTTTTGATTGATTATATTGAATGTGTCCAAGATCACTTTCTTTTTATAGCTCAGCTTACTCTTTGGGTGAATGCCAAGTCATAATATAGTTTATTGTTAAGACTGAAGTTATAGACAAAACTCTGTGTGTAATGCCTCAAGAAACTGCTTGGGTATCAGCCATCTGACAAATAGCTTCTATTTTTCAACATTTTCTATGAATAAGAAATTGAACTAGATGAATTATATACATGATCTCATTTAATATTCACAAGAAGGCCTGTAGATATGTAATGTCATATTTAGATTACACATGGAGAAAATAAGCTTAGAAAGTTGAATGACTTCAGTAAGTGAAGTCACTTATTTGTTCAAATAAGTCACACAGTTAGAAAATGTTGGAGTTAGGGTCCCATGTTGGACCATCTGCTTCTAGGTGGAGGCTGTTAAACTTCACCATTATCTGTTTTAACTGTAGGCCCTAGATCCTTTGAGAAGGAGTGATCAAAATTTTGTTAAGGTAAGTTTTACTGTTGATTAGCTCAATTCCTCTTGCCTGCATGATTTGTGTTAGGGTTAGCCACACAAGAATTTGCATGGAATTTGGAAGGCAGAGGTTTGTGCTCAGAATGCATGCAGTGGCCTCCAGGTACACTGAAGCTTGCCCATGTATGGTGGATTTTCTGGATCACCTTGCCCTTGTGGGCAGCTGCTGGTCCACAGGCCCATCAGCTTCTGTGAGTCCTGGACCTGGTGAGAGGGCAGTTCTCTGGTGGAGGCAGCATCTCTGGTAGATCATCCACCTCAATGAGGCTGGAAGCTATGAAACACAGATGTTGCTTCTGTTTGCTTTTATTCTTTTGTCTGAGCCCTGCTCACCTACAGTGACTCAGGGCCACTACCAGACTGGAAAGGAACAACCTCCGTTGTTGTTGATCCTGCAATCAATCACACAAGGTCTAATTTCTGTAATAAATCACTTATCCCACACCATGCTTAGTAGTTTTGCTTACCTGACTGAACTTAACTGCCACACCTGTGAAATGTCTTACAATATCATTGTAGAAAGATTATTTCTAGAGTGTTCTGAAAGTGTATCATTGAAGGAAGCTATATCCTAATTTTGTTAAATTACAAGTTTAAGTTTGTTTTTCTTGCTTAAAAGTGAATGTTTTAAAAACTAAGACAATCTCTTTAAAGCTTGTTCTATCAAGCAACTGCGTCAAACATATTAAAGCCATTGTATGATTTATGTGATTAATTTTACATCCATGAGGTCAAACTATCAGTTTGTATTATTCACTAGCTCTTAACTAGGAATCTTTAGTAAGTATCCAAATTAATTTGCATAGGATCAATTCTAATCTTTTACTATTGAGTGTTTTGTGCTTTGTATTAATTAAGGTGACTGACTTGTAATTACTCTATTTATATATGAATCCATTCAGCTTCTGCATTACTAACAGTTCCCCTGCTCTTAATACTATAAGAAAATGCATTAAATCCACATCTATGATGACTTTAAAATATTTACAAAATCTATGCGATAACTCAGTATGTCTTTTTCCTTCTAAATTCCACAAAAGTGACTTAACTTTGTAAGTTATATGAAATTTTTGGATTATACATGAACATAGACATATATAGTGTAAGGCAACAGAACTGGTCAGAATTCTGCATATTTGAAAACAAATCAGGAAACAGCTGAAAATAACAAATATGTGCTTCTCTTTCTCCCCATTATAGTCCTTTCTTTATAGCTCATGAGTAGCCATATTTGTGAATGAGCTGAGACAGATAAATTTGACAACAGAGGCCTAGTAACCTGATAATAATAATAACCAGTAAGGAACCAGAAATATATCTGCTTTGGAAAACTAAATATAGTTATGATGGTGATTCTTCCCAAGTTGATTTATAGATTCAATGCAATACCAATTAAAATCGCAACTTACTTTGTAGAAATAGAAAAACCAATAACCAAATATATTTGGAAGGGTAAGGAACCTCAAATAGCTAAAAATAACTTGAGAAAGAAGAATTAAGTGGGAGATTTCACACTACTTGGCTTTAAAGCATATTACAAAATTAAGTGGTCAAAATAACATGGTTCTGAGACTTCCTGGAAGACGGCCGAAGAGTGGCTCAAGATCAGCCCTGCTCCATGGAAAAGTTACAGAAAGGACAGGAGGGCAACTGAGGTGACAATTTGGGAGTGCAGCTCATCTGGGAGAGCCTTCTTCACCTCACAGGGCACCCTAGTTGCAGAGGCCAAGGAACTGAGAGGCAGAAAGCTGGAGCCTGGTGTGGAGGCGTGGAGCATATGGGAGTGCATGGACAGGAGCCAGGGACTAGGAAGTAAGCCAGGCCACATTCCTTGGGCACACTACCCTCTCCAGTGTAGCCCCATGACCAATGACTCACTCTATACCCCACATACCCAAACCCTGTCACCTACTCCCATTCCTCATGTTCCAGGCACCCCTATGCCACCAGTCCACAGTGTATCTACCTACTCCACACCCACACCTCAGTGCATCCCCACCCACCTCTCCTGCACCCCTCCCGAGCACTACCTCCCCCTCCCTGTTC
>PVIY010038605.1:0-23770 GCA_004026745.1 Myrmecophaga tridactyla | reverse complement strand
AAAATGATAATAGAGAAAAAAATATTATACATACCATACCCCTTACCCCTTGCTTTCACTTATCATTAGCATTTCAAACTAAATTTATTTTAACATTTGTTCCCCCTATTATTTATTTTTATTCCATATGTTCTACTCATTTGTTGATATAGTAGCTGAAAGGAGCATCAGACCCAGGGTTTTCACATTCACAGAGTCTCATTGTGAAAGCTATATCATTGTTCAATCATCATCAAGAAACATGGCTACACTCCAGTATCACTTTTATAATTGGAAAAAACAGTAATGATAGTAAAAGTTAACAAAACAGGACAGTGCAACAGTGGCTGAGTGGCAGGATTCTCGCCTGCCAAGCCAGGGACCTGGGTTCGATTCCTGATGCCTGCCCATGCAAAAAAAAAAAAACCTATGCTTTAAAAAAAAAAGTTAAAACACAGTTAAAAAGTGTGTGACAGAAAGACACAAAACATATGAGGCATTGGAAGACATAATTTAACTGAGGGGTGTCAGTGTCTAGGAAACAAATTAGACGCACTTTTGGAGATTGTCTTTATTTAAGCTGCTATCATGTGTGACAACGCCCTGGGGTTGGAGGAGTGGAGTGATGTACCCTTTTGCCCTGGAACATGGGATGGGGTGAGACTGTCAGCTGTGGATCTGGGTAAGCACTGAGCACTGAAGCTTTCTTCAGAGTCCTTACTCCCCAGGATCATCCAGGTCTTTGCAGTTAAGTGGACAGAACAAGGGAAAAACCCTTGATAACTGTCCCACACCTCCCAAGTCCATGGCTGCATGATTCCATTTCACCTCTGGCAGCACTTGACTGGCAGGTTCAGGCTATAGCATGCTAGTCATTGTTCATGAGCTATACAGATTAGGCACTCCAAGTGTGCATCTAGGGAACAGTCCCTTCTCATCCCTTAATTGCTTTTTCCTGATTATAGCCCAGCCCCTCCTCCTCAGCTCCAGTATTCCAAAGATAAGATCATGTTCTTAGAGTAAGGAATGATTACTCCCTTCACATGCTACCTCTGTGCCAGGTCCTCATTTACAAACCCCTAAGCCTATTTTTCTCCCCCTGATTTGAGATATTAACTACAACCTAATTGCTGCTGCTTCATTCTGCCTTGGGTGTTCTGTTGTCTCGGCTGCCTTCCAGATTTCTCCTGAGGGTCAGCAAAGGAAGGGGCCAGTATTAACACTCGGCTGTCTTGTTACCAGGAGGCCTGGTAGCCATAGTAACTGCAGCTAAGAGGAGATTTGAAATGTACATATTTGGAACAGCCCCTAATCCCAGCCTGTTGTGCTTTGTTTCTGCTGTGTCCACTCTCCCACATTAGAAGTGACAGGGCCTCGGAGGGGAATAAAGAAGTCCTCCCCACTTCCTGGGCCTTCTTGAGTAGAGCCTGTGCCTGAGTGCTGGCTTCAAAAGGTCAGGCATTCATCTGATGCTATGGCATCACCCTGGCTGCCTACAGCTGAGCAAAGCTTTTATGTGAGCACGAGCCAGGTAGAACCCAGAGTGTTATAGGTGCTGGGTCACTGTTGAATTAAACAGTGGCTGTGTGGAGCCCAAAGAAATGGAGATTGAAGCCTTCCCAAACCCATCCTTTTCTGGGATTAACTGGATAAAGGAAAAACATTGCTTCTCTGTTCTCTGCCCTAGAAGTAAGTTCCCAAAGGGATTCACTTTCACCCAACACCAGCCTGCTCTTTTTTTAAGGGGTGGGCATTATATGTGTCTTTGAAAGATACACAGCAAGGGTTGCTTTTTCTTTGCATGACCTTTTGTACTTTTAAAATTTATACCCTGTGCATATGTTACTTATTAAAGATTATTTTAAATGAAATATGCCAAAAAACAGAGTTACCAAGCTTTGTGTTTCTCTGGATAATGAATTATAAATGTCCAGAAAGTTGAACTGAAGTGGTCATTTTTTGTTTTTTAACCTGGACCCAGCAAAACTGCATGAAGACAGGTTCCCCAAATGATACCTAGGAACCTGTCCTGGCAGAGCAGGTGTACATGCCCATGTTGTAGAATGAGTGCTGGGCCTGCAGAGGCCTGTAGTGGGCAGAAGAATATATATGGGCTCCTCCTGGTGAGGATAAATGTTCTACAGCATGAAATTATGACTTTGTCTCAGAAGACATTAGTTGGAAAATAGAAGTAAAAGTCACTATCTGGCACTGTGCTTACACAGAAGCCTTCCGGTAGGTTTTTAAATGGCCTCATGTGCTCACTAAGAGTCCGTGGCCTACACACAGGGTTGCCCTCCAACCCTGTGGAGGCAGTGGTGAGGGGCCTGAGATGGCCCCAGGTCATCCTCTGGCTTGTGTTAGTAGAAGAAGCAGGTGGCATCTGGATTGGGTGAGCCCCTTCTTTTTTTAATGTAATTTTATTGATATATATTATATTCACATAACCATGTAATCATCCAAATTGTACAGTCAGTGGTTCACAGTGTCATATAGCTGTGCATTTGTCATCACAGTGGATTTTTTAACATTTTCATTACTCAAAAATAAAAATAAGAATAAAAGTAAAAGTATAAAGAATCCCCAAAACACCCCGTACCTCCCTTCACCACCATTATTTATTTATTTTTTATTTTATTTTTCTTACTCATCTGTCCATACACTGGATAAAAGGTGTGTCGGTCACCAGGTTTTCACGATCACACGGTCACTCCTTAAAAGCTCTATAGTTTTTCAGTCATCTTCAAGAATCAAGGCGGTTGGATAACAGTTCAATAGTTTCAGGTATTTCCCTCCAGCTACTCTAATACACCTAAAATTGAAAGGGGATATCTGTATACTGCATATGAATAACCTTCTGTATGACCTCTCGGCTTTATTTGAAATCTGTCAGCCACTGAAACTTTATTTTGTTTCATTTCTCTTCTCCCTTTTGGTCAAGGCTTTCTCACTTCCACAATGCCAGGGCCAGGCTCATACCCTGGATTCATATCTCATGTTTCCAGGGTGATTTACACCCCTGGGAGTCCTGTCGCACGTAGAGGGAGGGCAATGAGGTCATCTGTGGCGTGGGCTTAGAGAGAGAGGCCACATCTGAGCAACAGAAGTGGTTCTCTGGGGGTGACTCTTAGGCCTACTCATAAGCAGGCTTAGCTTCTCCTTTGCAGAAATAAGTTTCACAGGGGCAAGCCCTGAGATTGAGGGCCTGGACCATCAAATTGGCAATCCCCAAAGATTGTAGGAACATCAGGTCTTCCCCAGGTAGGGAAGTTAAATATTTCCACCTTTTCCTTAAGTCCTTGAAGGGCTCTTTACAAATATTTTTTAATCTTCTGCCCAGATTACTCTGGGATATATCAGGGCATCACATCATCCTGAACAAACCAACAAGATCTCACTCCCTATTAAAGTTTCCATGTAATTATGGTGTTTGAACAAGCTGACCATTCAAGTTAGATTAGATATTGTGCTACCAAAAACATAAATTTTGCCCCAAATAAACATCTTTTCCTTCGATCTCAAACGGAAGTTCAAGTTTTAAAATGCAGTCAATATCATCCTTTTCCCTTTAGTCTCCTTTATCTTAGTTCTACCCTGATCAGCTTCATTCATATCTCTAATTGAAGTCTCATCATTTTTTCAGTGTGCTTCATAATTGCTATATGGGATAATGCTTACTTTCATAGCTGCAAAACTCTAGCTCTGAGTCTCAGGTGTCACACAAATACCCGAAGTTCCAGGGAAAGACCAGGTTATACATAAAGAGTTCAGTATCTCAGAATTTAGAAATAACAGTTTACAACTCCAGAATAGTTGTGACTGCTTTAAGAGCTTACGATCTGCTGTAAGAGGTTACAATAGGTAACCTGATAACCTATGCTTTCAAATTCAATTCTGAGTTTGCATATTATAGTTAGCCCATATTAGTGAGGCATAATAATATTTGTCTTTTCATTTCTGGCTTATTTCATTCAACATACTGTCCTCAAGGTTCATTCACCTAGTTGCATGCCTCACGACTTCATTCCTTGTTTTATTTTTCCTCTCCATCAAAGGAGCTTTATTGGTAGGCTATGCACAAGCAGGCTGAAGTCTAAGATGGCGACAGCATGGAGCAGAGAAAGGAGCACAGCTTATATAGGGTGGTTAGCGGGAAGCAGGGAAAGGAAAGCAGTGGGTTTTCTTTGTATAGCTTGGGAGTGGGAAGTTGGCAGGTTTCCATTGATTGAATTTGGAAGCAGGAGGCTAAATTGGGAGTTGGCAGCTTTACTTTGGCGAGGTTTAAAATTTAAATGCTGCTGTAGTCATGCAGGGTTGCAACTGCTGCAGGGCAGATGTTGGTTTAGGGGGAGTTTATCTCAAGGTTACAGCTGCTGGAGGGCAAGAGGGCGTTGTCTGGGTGGGCTTGGTGTGTTTCCTGGAAATCATGGGTGGGAGAAAGCTTCTAGGACTTCCTTCCTTCTTACAGCTGGGTGAGCCCCTTCTTGAGTTGCTCAGGATCCTCTGCAGCATGGACCTCAGACTTGAAAGCTGCTATGGCTGCCCAGGGCAGGCCCTGCACCACCTCAGCTCAGAGCCACTGGTTTGGGCAAGAAGGGGTTTGACCTCAGCCCTTTTAACCCATGAGTCACCATCCAACTCTCCCTCCCTTCTGTGGCATTCCTTCTTTCTGAATGGGGTCCTGTCTCTCTTGACCATGTGGCATCACTGGGGCCAGCCAAGGCTGGAAAAGCAGTTTCTTTTCTTGAATTTCTCTAAGAGGTACAGCTGGCCATTGTTCCATAGTGACTGATTTCCAACATACTGCCCCAACGCCATTCTGTTTTCCTTATTTGGGTAGAAATCAGTGAAAATTATCACACTAGAAATATGCATGTAGTAATTACTGGGCACATACTCTCTAAGACTGTGCCCCACTTTCTGGATTCTTTGCCAGTTTTACTCAAATAAATGCCTCCATTCAAATATTTCCTTAAATCATCCATAGAGGTGAGTGAGTGAGCCACAGTACACAGGGACCTTCCCCAGCAGGCAGTGATTTAGGTCTGAGGGAAGGACACTGGCCGTTTTGAGCCCATGTGTGTGAGGCTCCTCCAAGTGAGACCCTTTCACCCCAAGGCACTGGAGACGACTGATTGTAACAAGGAGTCGGGACTTGTCTCACCTGTCCCTCTTCTGACTGATTATCACTTGGTGAAAACTGAAAACAGGGATATTTGCATTAGCCTGGTTTTGCAACATGTAATAAAGCCTTGGTTTTCTTTTAATTTTCAGGTGAAAGTGGGAGATACATTAGATCTTCTCATTGGAGAAGATAAAGAAGCCGAAACAGAGACAGCCATGAGAATTCTCCTGAAAAAAGTGTTTGAAGAGAAGACGGAAAGTGAAAAATACAGAGTGGTGTTACGACGGTGGAAGAAGTTAAAGTTGCCTAAGAAGAGTGTGTCCAAATAAATAGATTATTTTGTAGGCATCGCTTTCTAGTGGTGGGAGGGAGGGACCAGGTTAAAATGAGGACATTTTTATTAAAATAAATTTCTCTTACCATTTGTGGAATCTGCCGAGCCATTTTGTGGAAATTGGGATCTGTACCTTGGAGATTGGCCCACTGGCCTGGGTTCCTTCCTGGGCTTCAGTTGTGCTCATTTCCTCTCATCAGCATGAGAACCATTTTGCCCAGGGTGAGATGTTCACTGAATGAACTAAGCCCAGAGAATTACTTAATGACTTGCCTGCTGTTTCCCTCATTAACTACCTCACTGTCACTGTAAAATAAACTGGCCTTGTTGTTTCTTAAGTGTTTTTATTTCCATTTTATCTCTGTCAGTCCAGCTTTCCCCAGTTCAGGCTTCTTTAGGCAAAACCAAGCAAAGTCAAGGCCACTTCTCCTTAGGGGAGAAGCATTTGGTGCGCCCTTTCACCCCCTCCCCTCCCAAGCTGCCCACCTGTCAGCCTTAGTGCCTTTCAGTTTGCCTTCAGCAGTCTGGCTGGGCAACCTTGTTCCCACTAATTCCATCATTGGCTAATTAGGACCTATTTGAAGGGCAGGTATTGATCTAACTAAGGCAGCTGGGGGCTAATTTTGGTATGGCCCTGGAACTAAAATGCTTTTTTTTTTTTTAAATTTTTAAAACGTCTAAAAAAAAAGAATATGCTTCAGAGACCACATGTGATCTACAAAAGCCCAAAATATTTTACGATCTGACCCTTTTCCAGAAAGTGTTTGATGACCCCTGGTATGTGGTAATAAGCTGAGGGTTATAGGTGAAAGTAGAAAATACATGGATTGTATCAATGAAGAGAATAGACTTAGAAACCAATTACTTAATTCTAAAAAGGTGCTATAAAAGAGGACCCAGCCTGAAAATGAGTAGTATTAGAAGGGACGTGCACACCTAACACATCATCTAAGAAAAGGGCATCATGTCAATGTCTCCTAACGCTGGAAAGGGTCAGCTCAATGGAGACTTGTTAGGTTGTGTCATGTCAAAAGGGCCCATATATTTGCCCTCCGACAATTCTCGAGAATCTTGACAGTGAAAAGAAACTTCTATAGCACAAAGCAGTGAGATGTTTGGGAACCGGGTGTCTGGAAGTTCTTCACTAACTCATTTGAGAAGGCTTAGGAAAATCGGTTTTTATTTGAAAGCTATAATGCTTAGGAAGATATATGTTGTGCAGTGTAACGGGAAATTTTTCTATTTACCAGTTGTTAATTTGGCTTAATAAATCATCAGTTAAAAACACATAGTACATTTAATTTCAATATGCGTTAGATAGGAATAATAATTTAAGAGATTATATTGATGTACAAAGTTTTTCTCATTACCCCCACCCATTTTTTCCTCCTCCCTCCCCCACCCCACCCGCCATACCACCCTTTCTTCTCTTTGGAAAGTGATAAGCAAGCCTAAGGCAAGTCTTGGATGTACAGCACGATGTAGTGACATGTCAGAGGTCCTGGTTTTTAGGCCCAATCCTGCCATTAAAACCAAATAAGTGACCTGAGGTTACCTGGGTAATAGCGTACCTTAACTCCTCTGAACCTCGATTTCCTCACTGGTCAAATGGGGATCAGGATACTGACTTAACTCTAGAAGGGAAGAAGTTAAAATGTGATGTATGAGATAAGGTGAATTGATGGTAGCTAGAAAGCAGGAGGGCCATTTGTAAGGCTTTCGAAGCTCTATTCATGAGCAGTACTTCAAGTTGGCTGCTTGGCAAGGTTTGACCCACATTCCAGTCTCATCTCTTTTAAAAAACTAACGTAAGAGAAAGGCATCTGATGTCAGGGGAACTTGGTTTGGTCATAGCATGTGCCAAAAACTGATCTCTCTCACATTTGGTTATAGCACAAGGGACTTTTACTTTTGAAACAGTAGCAGAAACATGAAGGCAATTCATACATGCTTTATGGAATCCTTGCAACTCATTGCCTGACTAAAATGACAGCTGCCTTATAATGTGACCCTGCCAAGATCTCCTCAGTAAAAATGTGACTAAGATGATAAAAGATTGAAGAAGAGATTTGGCCGTGTTTCAATGCAGTGGCTCTCAACTGGGGGTGAGTTTGTCCCACTGGGGACATTTGGCTATGTGTGAAAATACGTTGTTATCACAACTGAGGGCACATCTAGTGCTGTGGGCATCTTGTGGGTAGAGGCTTGGGTTGCTGTTAAACACC
This sequence comes from Myrmecophaga tridactyla, assembly GCA_004026745.1. NCBI lineage: Eukaryota > Metazoa > Chordata > Mammalia > Pilosa > Myrmecophagidae > Myrmecophaga > Myrmecophaga tridactyla. Next base: position 16,107 of record PVIY010038605.1, on the reverse strand, counting down.
TCCAATGTATAGGACGGCCCTGCCCCACAAAGGATTACAGATCCCAAATGTCAGTAGCGCCGAGGTGGAGAAACCCCATTCTGATCGGAGGACAAGGAAGAGTTGTCTGTTTTTGTTATAGTTTTTGCTTTCCCAGTAAAGTCTGAAAATGCTACTAGTTTTATTTTTGCAGTTTTAAAAGGATGAACAATTTGGAGTTACGACTGTTTTGGAATGGGCCTATCCAGTCCTTTAACAGGTAATGGTAATCCTTTCAAAGAAATAGCTCTCCTCAAGGAAACATTACGCTAAGTGCATTTCCCTACTAAGCCTCATTTACTATCTGTCCTGGAAAATGACATAGACAGCTAAGCAACGGATTCATTTTCCTTTTAGCATTTTTTAGGAAGAACAGACATCTATGGCCTAATTCTTAAGCCATGGCTTCTTTGGACAATAAGTTCAGGAGCTAGAAACACAACAAACATTTTCCAAGAAACTAAAAGATTTCAATTGAGGGATATGTATTCCATGAACCTTCTCAAAGTGTGCAACATGCACTAGGCAAGTGAAAGGGTATCCTACTAAAGTGCTGCCTTATCTTGATCGTATATGCTTTGTTTTCAAAGAGTTACTATCAGAGACTAGTCAACCAGTGACTTATAAAGATTTAAGGGAATAGTGAAGGAAAATACTCTGCCAAGCAAGCTCAGGAGAGCAAATCGCATGCATTTTTCAAACTGCTTTCAGTGAGTCATGTTAGTAGCTTGAAATCAGCCATGATGGGGCTATTCATACCCTGGACATCAGCAAACATTACAAATCACAATTTATTCTTTTTTTCCCTTGGAGAACCCATTATTACATGTTCACTACCACTTCACTGACTAGAATGGGGTTACACAGCTCCAAGAGTTTTTCCATTAGTTTATGCCCTAGCACCACATTCTTTCATGTTTTTTTTCCTCCTTTCATATGCTTATTTCCCTGTGTCTCCCTCCCCTACCTCAGCCAACCATTCTAACATGTTTAACATGTATCTGTCATTCGGCATTCTTGCCAAACGTGTGCTTGCTATTCTGTGTACATATATCTTAAATGTCGTAAATAGCATGATTATATATTTCATTCTATGCATTACTTTTTTCCCTCTGAGCCGTTTCTAAGCCCCATCCACGTCACTATGGGTACATCTGATCCATTGCTGCTTCTCACGGTTGCATCATAAACCCTGAAGTGCACCCACCACATTTTATCAGTTGTGCTCCCAGACTGCACCCAGCTCCCCTCACCACCAGTGACATGATCTGCTTGCTCTCCAGAATGGCTGTACAGGTCCCCACCAGCCACATACAGAAGTGATCGCAGCCCCATGACCTCATTCCCTCCTTGCTATTACCCAGTTTCTAATTTTTGCTAGTCTAATATGGGTGTTGAGAGATACCAGCTATTTTAACATGCATCCCTCCTAAGTTTCTCCCATAGTCTGCTGCTTAGGCCTCTTTGCATCTGCTACCACACCTAATCTATTGCTTGAGATTGCTCTGAAAGTTCTGAAATTGGATGCAGCTTTTTGGGAATTCCACTTAGATTTTCCTGCCAAAAAAGGCATACTTGCTGGCCCTCTTATTTTGTTCATCCTTATTGCTTAATAAAACAGGTATATCAGAAGCAACATGGTAAGGGTCTAATTTTTCAAGGTCCTGAAGACATGGACCATGATGCACTTCTTGATTCTTCTGTAGAGCTGGCAGCTGCACTGGCGGCCTCCTATTCTCAGGCTTAATCCTAATGCAGGTGAGCCCTTTCCCAGGGCAGACAAGCAAAGGCCCAAAGACTATACAGGGCAGAACTATGGGTGTCTAAACTGGGCTTTTTCTCTTTATAGATCGGGACTGGTGATACCCAGGCCTGGAGCCCCACTCAGAGGGGTCACTATTAGACTTTTCCACAGAAGACACAGAGAACATCCCTTAATTCTTGATTCCGAGATAGGTAAATCAAAGATAACGCTGAAATGATAGCTGTCAAGCCTTCAGAAGGCAATCAGTATTAATAACCTGAAAAGAAGGATCCCATCACCATGGGACCTTACATATGCTGAAGTTTATGCTTCTTAACTGTGCCTGGGCTAAGATTTCAGCCTGTGAAAGCCAAGGGAGAGACTTACGTTTAATACCATGTGTCAGAAATTGCACAAACTCAACACTAGAAAGGCCAGGGCTATTGAATCCTGCAGTCGATGATCAGGTCTTTACGTAGCAACTGGGTTTCAATCTTGTGAGTGTCAGAAAATTGCAGTCCGGCAGGCAGGTGAGCCCAGGCAGAGCCCACCTCCATGTGCAGTGGCCTCCTCTGCCTGTACCAAGTCGGGGTCCCAGAGTCCCAGGACAGAACTACCCATGTGCATCTTGAAAATCAGTTCCAGGCAAGAAATGTCAGGTTTTGTATGGTTTACTTGCAGAACCTCTCCAACCTCGGTCAGGGGCTCCCACTGCCAAGTGATAGAGTTGGGACTTGTAAGAAATATGGAGCAGTGTCCAGCAAATAATGGGCCACTCCAAATATATTTGCTGAATGAATGAATCGACTTTAGAAGCAAAGATGACTCTTACTGTACTGCTTGCGCTATTTCCTGTAGCAATGAATGCTTTCCTGAATCAATTCCTCTCTCATGGAGGTGGATCCAGACATTCCAAGGCTGTGGATAATCAGCAAACGCCCAGGTTAAATTGCAGGGGACTACTAGGCAGAGATGTGGGGAAATAGACACACTGCCCAGCTGCACAAGTGGTGACATAGAGACCAAGAGAGCACCTTTGGGGTCATCATGGCCATCGCTGGAGGTCCCCAGCTCTGCCAGCTATAGGATCTTGGTCAATTCCTTAAACTCTGGAAGCATCAGATTCCCCATCATAAAATGGGGGCATATCTACCCCATGGCTTCCTAGGAGGGTTAAATGAAATGACATATGTCAAGCCCCAAGTCCCTAACCCACTGCAGGCACTCAGTAAAGGGATACTTTATTAAAAGCAGAACTCTCAGTAATTTAAGGACCCACAGTCATTTCTGAATACCTGCAGGAGCTCCTGGAAGGAGGGTATGCTGGTTTGAAACTATTATATATTCTAGAAAAGCCAAGGTTTATTTATTTATTTTTTGTTTTTCTTTTTCATGGGCAGGCAACAGGAATCAAACCTGGGTCTCTGGCATGGCAGGCCAGAATTCTGCCTGCTGAGCCACCACGGTCCACCCCAGGCAAGTCAAGTTTTAATCCTGATCCAATCTTGTGGGGCCAGACCTATTGTTTAGGGCGAGAAACTCTGGATTGTTTCCATGGAGATGTGATACATCCAGTTGTGGGTGTGGCTTTTTGAGTAAATGAAGATGTGACTGCCCATTCAAGGCAGGCCTTGATTAGTTTACTGGAGTCCTTTAAAAGGGGAAACATTTTGAAGAAACCTCAGATGCAGATGCTTGGAGAACAGTTGCTTCAGAACTGACAGAGATGCCTATGTTTGGAGACGCAGAGCCCAGCAGACATCACCATGTGCCTTCCCATGAGATGATAAACAAGCCGGAACCCCGTGTGGTCTCAGCAATATCAGCATCACCTGATAAGTTGTAGAAATGCAACTTCTTAGACCCCACCCCAGACCTACATATTCAGAATCTATAGGGGATGGGGCTCAGCAATCTGTTTTCACAAGGCTTCAGGTGATCCTGATGCTCCCTTGCAGTTCAAGATCCACTGCAGTGGATGCTGGTGGAGGGCTGCCCAGATTCCCAGCTGCTGTGCGGACTGGCCCCTTCTCTGGAGTATTGCCCTTGACCTTACCAAGGAGGCTTTCTCCTGCACCACCACCCATGACAGACTATGGTCAATGACCAACCAGCCCCTTGGCCTCAACCTGATTCAGCTGTGTAGTTCAATTTTGCAAGCTTACCCCTGGATGGAATGAAGCCAGTCCAGCGGCGGCCAGTCTCCTGTTCACCACCTTCTCCTGCCTCATCTTGCTTCCCTGGTGTCCTTTCTCCTGATGGCTTACCTTCAATAAATCGCTTGCACAAAAATTCCAGTCTCAGCCTCTGCTGTTAGGGCGCCTGATCCAGTTACTTTCACAATTTCCAAATCTTTACTCACATGCTATTATCAGAACACACCTGTTCATAATGGCCACAATCATTTCACCCAGCACAGTTCTAAAAATCAGCACCCCTGTAGCTAAGATGGGACAAACAGAGGCTTAAGAGGATGTGGGTGCTAGAAGACACCACTGGCTTGTCGTTGTCTAGGATCTCGTGAATGGCAAATTATCTATGTCAACCTGGCTAGGTCATGGTGCCCAGTTGTGTGGTCAAACACTGGCTAGACGTTGCTGTGGAGGTATTTTGTAGTTGGGATTAGCATTTACCATTAGCTGACTTAAAGGAAAGATTATCCTCAATAACATGGGTGGCTTTCATTCATCAGTTGAACAAGCACTTGAGAGCATAAAGCATACTTCCTCTGGAAGAAGTAATTCTGCCTTAAGACAACATCAACTGAGTTTCCAGCCCACTGGCCTCCCCAGCAGATTTCGGACTTGCTGTCCCCCATAATTGTATGAACCAATTCCTTAAAATAATATATTCACACACACACACACACACACACACACACATCCTGTTGGTTATTTCTCCGGGGGAATCCTGCCTGGTACAGATCTGAATTTTATTTTGTGGCTCAGTAATTTAGCTCCTGAGATGGTGTGGAGTGGTGGAAAGAGACAAACTTGGACTCAAATCCATGCACCACCATATGCCTGTGAACTTGGGTAAGAAACCTATCTCACTCTGCTTTCTCCACACAAAGCAGAGAGGACAACAGTGCCCACGACGCTGAGTTTTATGAGAATAAACTGAGACAGCACACCTGCCACCTGCTGTGTCTCCTGAGCAGGCTACGTAAATTCTTTGTCTGTCTGTTAACAGGGCGTGATTAGGGGACTTACCTCTTAGGACTTTTGAGAGGATTCAAAGAGAAGATCCAGAAACCGTTCTTAGCATACCATGCCTGGAACACAGCACAAACTCAATGAATGTGAGGTGTCGTTACAGGGTGAATGTGCAGGGCATAGGCGTTTCCAACTGCCTTGGGGCTCCCTTTCCCTAAAGAGCCCCTTGCATTGTCATTCCAATGACCTTGACAATTTATTTGGTGTTCTTAGTTCTGAGGAATGGATTTCACAAAATAAGTCCTCATCTATCGAAATACCTCTGTGAACAAACAAATTCACTGCCTTCCCCGTCTACGTGGGACATGATTCCCAGGGGTGTGGACCTTCCTGGAAACGTGGGATAGAAATCCTAGAATGAGCTGAGACTCAGCATCAAGAGATTGAGAAAACCTTCTCGACCAAAAGGGGGAAGAGTGAAATGAGACAAAATAAAGTGTCAATGGCTGAGAGATTCCAAACAGAGTCGAGAGGTTATCCTGGAGGTTATTCTTATGCATGAAATAGATATCACCTTGTTAGTCAAGATGTAATGGAGAGACCGGAGGGAACTGCCTGAAAATGTAGAGCTGTGTTCCAGAAGCCATGTTTCTTGATGATGATTGAATAAATGATAAAGCTTTCACAATGTGACTGTGTGATTGTGAAAACCTTGTGTAGGACGCTCCTTTTATCTACCTTATCAACAGACGAGTAAAACATATGGAATAAAAATAAATAATAGGGGAACAAATGTTAAAATAAATTCAGATTGAAATGCTAGTGATCAATGAATGGGAAGGGTAAGGGGTATGGTATGTACGAATTTTTTTCTGTTGTCTTTTTATTTCTTTTTCTGAATAGATGCAAATGTTCTAAGAAATGATCATGATGATGAATATGCACTATGTGATGATATTGTGAATTACTGATTATATATGTAGAATGGAATGATCATAAGTTAAGAATGTTTGCGTTTGTTATTTTTTTTTAAAAAATTAGAAAATTAATTAAAAAAAAGAATTACCCCTGTGAATTTTCTCTTTGGTAGAAAAGATATCTACAGCCACAAGGGGCTTTCTTCAAGAAAATGATTAATTTTTTAAATTGTTATTAATAAAACCTTTTTTTGGGTATTTTTATTAATAAAACCTAAAATGATTAAATTTGGGAGTAGATATAGCGTTGGCCAGTGCTTGTCCTGTGGTGGTGGTGTGGCTGTCAGGGCCACGGAAAATGTAACAAGCGCACACTCACTGAAGGACGTGCTCTGATAATCACGAGCCACGGCTTTCTTTAGATCTTGTGATGCCCCCCTGCCCCGGGCCCCGCAAAATGTCTGATAGCTTGAGAGATTATTTTTACTATGCAGTATTACTTACGGTTTATAATAAGACGAAGAGAAGGTGAGGATAAACGTGCATCCTTTTCTTATCAATTTACACAAACTTAACTGGAGGAACTACATCCCATTTAACCCAAAGTGAAAAAAAGAGGTTGGCGTGGAAAGGGGCCCTGCCAGCTTGGCAAAGGGGCAGGACTAGCACCTGACCAGGAGGTAAGGAAAGGTGGGATGTGCCTCCCGCTGCCAGGTCATGAGGCCCAGCACTGGGCACCGCTTTATCTGGGGACTTCTCAGCCCACCCGGTGGTGGCCAAACCGAAACGCTGTGAGCTGCGCCCCTGGCGCCTGCAGGTGAAGGCCAGAGCTGACACCCAGGGGGGCTGTGCCTCACCCGGGAGGGGCGAGGAGCTCGCACAGAGGGACCAATGGGAGACCACATGTCCCGAGAGACCTGGGACCTCAGAAAATAAGATGCTCCAAGACTGCTGTTTTTCTTTTTTTTTTATAACATTTTTATAACTCATAAAACAGTGCTTGTATAAAAATTCACACAAAGTTGCTAGAGAGCATACAATTTCCAAAAATGTCCTGGGATTTTGTTACATTCAGTTTTCTAAGGATGCACTCAAATCAATGGTAAAAATGCAGACATTGTGATATTTCATTATCTTTGGTAAAACTATGCTCCTTATTTTGCCTCCTCACAGTATTTCCTCTGATATCCACTTTGTGCAGGGTCTGCTATTATAGGATGTCAGAACGTTAAGGCTGGATCTACACGAGGCAAGTTTTTCCCAACAGCCCAGTAACAGTCCCTCGGCCCAGTCTCCCCCTAGGCAGCCGGGGGCGGGGGTGGGGGGTGGGGGTGGGGCTCCATGGCGCCCACTGGGCGTCTCGAGACCCGCCCCACCCCCACCCGCCCCAATCAGGCAAGAAACAAACATGTGGGAGAAAGGGTGGAAACTGAGGCCGTCGCTGGAGAAACCCACATGGGCACGCTGGGGGAGGCCAGGCAGCCCCTCCCGGCAGCTGGGCAGCTGGCGCGCTCGCCGCGCAGTAGATCCCGTGGGCTGGTTGATGATTGCTGCTGAGGGGGTGCCCCGGCCCCCCACCAACTTAGAAGGGAAGGCGTGCGGCCAACACTGCAGGCGGAGGGGCCGGCGGGCGCCCCCCGACCCCGGACTCGGCTTTATTCCCTGTCGACCGCCGGCTGTCACGAAGACACAGCCACAGTGAACCGAAGCAGGATGAGAACACGCGGTACATTCACGACTAGCTTCGTACATTCCTTTAAAACGAACTAACAGAGAAAACGAGGAGCGCTACCACCTACCGCGACCTACGACTTAAAATCAGAACGTGTCTGTGCTAATTCTTCAGTCCTTGGGAATCAAGGAAGGGAAAACACAAAAATCCGAGAAACCAACAAGTAAAAGTCAAAGAACTTAGATGGGGCGGGAGTGGGGGGTGGGGGTGGGATCGCCAACGGAGCTGACGGAACACACTAAATTTTGAAAAATAAGTACCTTGTACTTCTATTGCTTCGTGTTACCAAACGCGCCCTGGGGCCCCCTGTATGGATGGGAAACTGAGGACACCATACAGGTAGCGCTCCCTGGCCTGGCCACCCAGCCACGCAGGGCACAGCGTCCCCGGTTGGACGTCTTCACTGACAGGGACTCCTGCATTTTGGAGGAAGAAGCACTACATGGGGCCGGGATTAAGGAAACAACCAAAATAGTTTCAAAACATTTAACCTTGTCTAGGTTACACAGAGACGAATGTAATTCCTAGAACCTGCCGATCTCTCTAAACATGAGTTGATGGGATTTTTGTAGTATGATTATTGACAAGTGATTGTGCTTTTGAAGTTGCAGGGTCACATTCCACCCTCTGGAAAGCAGGGCAATTTTCACATGGCTTGGAATCCTCTTGGACACATCCTAGAGACCAGAATCAATTCCACAGCACCCACCCCCACCCAGCAGGTGGGCCAGGTGAAGGGCCCCCGCGGGCTCTGGGCAGGGTGTGCATGTATGGGTGTGCATGGGTGTACACGCGTAGGTGCGTGCGTGTGTTGGAGAGACTAAGGCATAGAGAAAGGCCCAAATGAGGGGGGGATGTGAGTCTTCTGGCTGCTCTCGTCCCTTCTTTGAAAAGCACAAAGAAGTGGCATTTGGCATTCGTGTGGGTCCCCTTCATCTCACTTAAGGTTTTTCAGTAAGAATGTGTGTGCGGCTCTATGCAGCATCATCAAATCCCTGTGCAACTCTAAATTTCAATGACGCAGCTTTGCAATTTCAACAGGAAACATCTATAAATAACATTTAAAAGCAAATTCATTAAAGTTACGTCAGCAACATTCCATTGCTCAGAATCCTGTATTATGTTTTTAAAAATGCCCACGGAGTGCAACAGGCAAAACTGTGTCATACAGTGGTGTGACTGAAGTCCTTCTCAGCTGCATGATGAAAACCGAAAGGTGGTTCCTATTATTTCTGCATTCGAAGGGAGCAAATTATCAAGCCATTGGGTTATTAAGCTTGTAACATTCCACAAGGATTTTATGACTACCCTGTACAATTTGATTTTCCGGGTTTCTGGTACGATGTATTCAGTTTGGGTTAGACTGTTTCCTTTCCCTCTTAGGCATTTGGCCCCCAAAAGTTAGGTAGGTAGAAGTAGTTTCTTAAGCACTTAAGCCGTTGGGGAGTTTCGCAGTTGGCCTAGGACAGTTTGACACCTCCCAACCCCAGGTCAGGGGATGAGCCAGGTGTGACCTTCTGGGGAGTCAGAGGGGAAAGCTGAGTGGACTCTGAGAAGGGACAGGGGGGCCCCATCTGAGATGACCTGTGTCCTTCCAATGCCAGGTATCCCCAGGAGGGCCCCAGAGCTGGGGAGTTAAAACTGAGGTGTGGTGAAGTCAACAGGGAGCTCCCAGAACCCGGATTTTGTACAGATACACACATGGAAGTAAACATCTCTTGGTGAGCCCAAAGGGGACAGCCTTACATAACAAGCCAAATAGCCCCATGCGATGATTTCCAAGGAAATGTGTCTGCTCCTCCAACCACACCTGTGGGGGGTGGGGGGCAGTGGAAGGACCCAGTTCAAGTGAATAAATCGTGGACATGTTTCCACGTCCACCTACATTCATATCATCATCCAGTGTTCTCGTCTATAGGGAGTGAGTGAGCACAACTTTCCAGCCATGGCAAAGACAAGTGGGGCCAGACTGCACTTCCATGTTCCTGGGCACGTAATAGAGGGAAATGGGGGGCACAGCCTGGAAGGTGACCACCCTATTCCACCCCCACCCCGCCCCTTGCCCACTAGGGCTATCTCGACTCTTACAGAATCAGATGCAAAAGACAGGGTCAGCCGCATCCATCTCTAGCCAAGCCTGAAGCTATGATCAGCCATCATGCGTGAACATGGCACTTGCAAAAATTTCATAAATCTGAAACCATCTTAAAAAACAAACAGAACACATACCATCGGAGGTCATCCTACAGTACTTCATCTCAGAAATTTAAAAGACATTTTTTTCTAAATAAAATGGCCCCCAAAGAGCCTGATGGTTTTAAAGTTTTTAAAAAAGGGGTTTTTTTTTAATTAAAAGAAAAAAAAAGGATAAAAATGGAAATGTAAAATGTGCGACAAGGAACGAGGGAGCTGCTGAATTTGCCTTTCAAACTGCGAGAGAACAGGGGGAGGTCAGGGCCAGGGGGCCACATGCCTCAGCCCCATGCTGTCCCCGCTGGGCCCCCCTCCCCACAGGCCGGCTGTGCCTCCGGGGAACGCGGGGCTCCCGGGCCTGCGGGTTGGGTGCTGTCTGTGTGTGCAAATGGAGGAAGCCACGCCCGGCGGCCACTTCCCTACGTGTGCTTGAGGAGAACGCCTGGTCCCAGGGCGCCGGACAGCCTCCCGCCGTCACTTCTCCACCTTCTTGGCCTTCTTCAGGATGTCGCATTTTTTCCTGTTGGGGCGGCGGCACCGTTCATCGATGCTCGGGATACATTCATAGTGCCACACCTCCTCCATCTTCTCCACCGGGTAGACCGCCTCCACGTAGTGGCGGATGAGCCGCAACCGCGTGGGGTCCAGCTGCTTCTTGTTGCAGGCCCCGGAGTGGTTGTACTGCAGCCGGAGGTTCTCGGTGGTGAAGAGTTCGGGGAAGAGCCTGACCAGCAGCCGCGCGGCGAAGTTGCCCACGGACAGACTCTGCTGCACGATCTCCCGCACCTCCTTGTCCGACAGCAGGTACGGCGAAGGCACCGGGAAGTCGGGCGAGGGGACCGCCAGCTCGTCCAAGGGGATCTTGCAGAAGTCCTTGCTGCTTCTCTCGGGGGGCAGCGGGGGCCCCTCGAACTCCTCCCGGAACCTCTCGGGGTTGATTGCATAGCTCGCGAGGTCTCTGCACTCGGGGCCGGGCACGTGCACCTTGCGCTGCTGCTGGTAGGAGCGCCTCTGCTCCGTGTCCCGGCGCCGGCAGCGCTCGTCCAGCTTGCCCACGAACTCCAGGGTCCAGACACGGTCGTTTTTGGCCCGGGGGTAGAGCAGCTGCACATAGTGGCGGATCAGCTTGATGCGGAACGGGTCCAGCTGCTTCTTGCCCAGGGAGCCACTGCAGTTGTACTGCTTGCGCAGGTTCTCGTGGGTGAAGAGCTCGGGGAATAGGTGCACCAGCAGGCGGGAGGCGAAGTTGCCGATGGACAGGCTGCTCTCGTAGATGCTGCGCAGCTGCTCCTTGCTCAGCAGGCAGTCGGCACCCGGCACCTCAAAGTCGGGCTGCGGGATCTCCAGCTTGTCAAAGTCGATGGGCACTAGCCAGATCTTCTTGGAGCGGCGGCCGGGCCGCTCGCCCTCGAAGCTGTCTTCCACCTTGACCACGGAGATGTCGTCGGGCAGGCTGGACGAGTCGTAGCAGTCGTCCCGCGGGGGCTCGCCCTCGCTGCCCATGTCCAGCCCCAGGCCCTCAAGCTCATCGCTGATGCGCTGGGCACACTGCTGCAGCCAGGCCTCCTCCTCCTGCATGTCGGGGAAGTAGATCTCCGTGTAGTTGCGGATGATCTGCAGCCTCTGCGGGTCCAGCGCCTGCTTGCCGTCGTCGCCATAGCAGCTGTACTGCTCGCCCAGCTTCCGGTGGTCGAAGAGCTCGGGGAAGAGCCGGTGGAGGAGGAAGACGGCAAACTCGCCGGGCGAGGAGGCTTCATCCAGGAACTCAGTGAGGTCCTGCGTGTCCACCACGTGGTCCGAGGCGATGGTGCTGCTACGGTCCAGAGACAGGGCCTCCTCCGGGTCTTTGTTGTCCAGGAAGTGGCCAGCATCCACCTGCTCGGTCTCAAAGAAGCCGGCGACCTGGCCGCCTGGCTGGCTGTCCTCCATTTCCCGCTGGGCCCAGAAGCGGCTGAAGAAGTCGTTGAGCTGGGGCAGGCACTCGGCCTGCCACACGGCCGTGTCCTTCACCGAGGGGTAGTACACCTCCACGTAGTTGCGGATGAGCTGCAGGTGCAGCGACTCCAGCTTCCGCTTGGCGGCAAAGCCGCAGGCGCTGCAGCCGTGGGAGAAGTCGACGTCGCTGAAGAGCTCGGGGAAGAGCTGCACCAGCAGGCGGCAGGCCAAGTCGCCGCCCGACAGGCTCTGGTCCACGATCTGCTTGAGCTCGGGCGCCGTGAGCTGGTACTCGGGGGGCGGCTGGAACTTGGCCACCAACTCGGTGGGGCTCACCTGCTTCTTGATGCGGCTCACCTCCAGGGAGAGCAGGTCCACCTTGCTGTGCAGCTGTGACATGGTGGAGGTGAGCGTGTTGAGCATGTAGAACATCTTCTGGATCAGGAAGTAGATGTTGGGGTCGCCGTCAGTGGCCGCCGCCGCGCCGCCGCAGTCCCGTTTCTGGGGCTCGTTCAGGAGCCGCAGCGGCGAGGGGCTGTTGCTGGGGTTTGCCTTCTCGAAGAGCTCGTACGTGTTGAGCGGGTCGCCCGCGGGCGGGTTCTTCTTTTCCAGGATCTTGTGTGAGATGCTGTACAGGGGCTTCTTGTAGGAAGGGGTGCCCGCGTCGCTGCTGGGCTCCTCTTCGCCGGGCCACGCAGGGTTCTTGGCCCTGCTGGCCGGCTCCCCGTTCCCCTGGCAGGGCGAACTGCTCTCCCGGTTCCGCATACCTGCGAGGAGTGCCTGCAGAAACGAGAAGGTTCCTGGAGGGTTAGATGGGCGCTCTAATGCGCTGCCCGTGGACTCAGGCCTGGCACCTGCTGGGAGGGGTGAGGATAATGGAGGGAGCATGCGAGAAACGGCCTCCCTGACCCCGGATTCAATCTGCCCTTCCGGGAACCTGTGATCCCAGCACCAAACCTGCCCACCCTCTACTGCGGGAAGGTTCTGTCTCCCCACAGGACCCCACCCCACACTTCCAGCCCCGCAGACTCTGACAGGAGACGGGACCACGGACCCGGCAGGGACTTGCCAGGATGGGAGGGGGCCGCGACGAGCTCCCGTGGCTGCCTGCATCCCCGGGAGAGCAGGCTTCGCCCCTGGGGAGGCTCCCCGGGGACGTACTGGCGGTACCATAGAGCACTGGGGTCCAGTCTGCAGCCAACTCTATTGCGGAGTGGGAGCCGTGCCACTGAGATTCCATGCAGCGATGGGCCTCCAGTGCTGCCAAATATTGGTCTCCTTAGAGGCCGAGCAGCCCCTCTCAACCAGAATCCCAGGAGAGAGCTGAGTCGCAGGGCACTAAGGCACTCGTTGCATGCAAGGAGCTACCCACTCTCCTATGCATCTACTACTAGCTACTATTTTCTAGCCTTGCTCAACCAAGGTTCCGTTTTTGAGTGGCCATTTTCTCAGTCCCCCCAAGGACGGCACACGCCACAGGTCCTCTCACAGACACCCAAGGGAAGCTCCAGATGTCCCTCAGGGCCACCTCCACCCTGCCATCACCCTGAACATCTGGGAACTCAGATTTGTCATCAGTGGTTTTTCCCCTAGCTGCCAGGCCCTGGATGCTTTTAGAAGTTTATTCCATCTCATTTATTATGAGCAGTGCTATGAAGTAAATCCTGTATTATTATCCCAGTTTCATAGACAAGAAAACTGAGGCACAGAGATGCTAAGTTACCCACCCACACAGCTAGGGAAAACCTTCTGTCCTTAACTCTCTCTGCCCGCAAAAAGAGATGAGAACAGGCCTTGCAGGGGGAGAGTGCTGTAACCCCCCAGTACACTTCTCTCAACACAACCACATCTGTGATGGCCCAGACATCTAGGAAAATGGCCCATTAATATCTTTTTAAAGCAACATTAAAAATTTCCTTCTTCCAGGCTGTGCTCTATATGTGTAACCTGACATTTCCTTGGCACTCTGGGTACCTGTGGGATACCTAAGGCTCAGAGTAGGAGTTCTGCAGTTCTGGAGGTCAGCACAGCCACATACAGTAACTGTTAAAGAAACTGAAAAAGAGACCAGGCTTCAGTCAGAGATGAGAACAAAGCTGATCAGGTCGGAATTAAGGTACATCAGAATACAGGGGTAAGGAGGACATTGTTTGTATTCTATTTATTTATTTTTTTGCATGGGCAGGCATCGGGAACCCAACCCGGGTCTCCGGCATGGCAGGCGAGAACTCTGCCACTGAGCCACCATTGCCCTGCTTGTATTTTACAACTTCACCTATCCAATGAGACCAAAGGAAGAGAAGTTTATTTCATCCAAAAACCTAAATTTTGTGGCACATAATCTAACTCAACTTGTCTGGACAGATTATTTAAACAATCCAAACACATGGTGCCCAAAATGGGAATGAGGGCTTGTAAAATCCTGTACAGCTTAACGTAATGCCTGATATATCCCACAGTATGTTGAGCCTCGATGACAGAGATTCTATGTCTTATCATATGATACGTATAATGGAAGTGTGGAACTATTAAGCTTTACCGCTGGGGAAACACTTGATACTCTCTCAAACATTAGGGACTCCCTAGTCAATAGGCCAAGCCCTTGATCTTGAGACTTGCTCTTATAAAACTCATTTCTGTAGCAGAGAAGCTAAGCCTACTTAGAGTTATGCCTGAGAGCTGCTTTCAGAAAACCTCTTTTGTTGCTCAGATGTGGCCTCCCTTCTCTTTCCCTCTCAAAATCCAACTCTGCAGGGAAAATCATAATCCTCTCCCTTACATGGGACATGACATCGAGGAATGAAAGTCTCCCTGGCAACATGGGTCATGACTCCCAGGGATGAGCCTGGCCCTGGCACCATGGGATTGACTATGCCTAAGGGGGAAAAGAAATGTAACAAAATAAGGTATCTGTGGGTAAAAGAGCTCAAATAGAGTCAAGAGGGTGTTCTGGAGGCTACTCTTATGCAACCTTCAGCTAGATATTGCTAATTGCCTCAGTTTGCCAAACCCCAAATAACACCATTCTTATTAACCCTAAAGAACACCTAGGGTTCTATTGGATATTCTCAGAAGTTTCACACTCTAAGACTACTTTACAGGAACTTCCAATCCCTAGATTGTTCCTAGGCTAGATAAGTCCTGAAACCTAGAGGGGCCAGCCTCTCCAAGAACATCAAATAGTTCCATCCCCCCATCCCATATTATTGACAGCCCTTTCCAACAAGAAAAAGTTAGAATGGGCATAGCCCAAATACCCCCTAAACAGTGGGAGAAAGATCAAAGGTGATGGTGGAATTATAATAGAGAAGATAGGATTTAACAAATGAGTATGACCACTGAATCATTATATTGATATTTCTTTTAGTCTCCAGTGTCTTGGAGCAGCTAGAAGGAAAAACCTAAAATTGTGGAACCGTAACCCATACCAAACTCTAAATTAATCTGTTCGATAAATACTTGTTACACTGTAATTTGAAGTTTATTGCTTTCTAATGTATATACTATATTTCACAATTAAAAAAATAAAAAGAAATGGTTAATTCTAGGTCTGGGACAGGAA
The DNA here is from genome assembly GCA_004026745.1 of Myrmecophaga tridactyla. Lineage (NCBI taxonomy): Eukaryota > Metazoa > Chordata > Mammalia > Pilosa > Myrmecophagidae > Myrmecophaga > Myrmecophaga tridactyla. The sequence continues at coordinate 851 of PVIY010038605.1, read as the reverse complement.
AAGTATTCCTCTAATTTAGTAAGCAGTGTCATTCCAGGAATTAAGGAAAAGCTTAAAGACCACTTGGATCATATCAAAATGTAAAAGAAAGAAAGCGGAGGTCGCCTGGGGGCGGAGCTGAGGGGGGGCCAGGGGCCCGCGTTGCAAGTGGCTGGAGCAGGAGGGGCGGGGCCTGCGCTGGGCGCATGGCGGCGTCTGGACAGGGACGGTGCCCGCCAGCTGACTTCCTCCCCTTCGCTCCCTCGCTGCCGGGTTAACTGGAACGTTGATTTCAGAAGTGAGTTCGGATTCAACAGAATTTACTGCCTGACAAGAAGCCAGGAGTATTGAAATAAGAGTTCTCTCATTCAAGGCAAGTAGATGGAACTAGGACACCCAGGAATCAGTCCTAGGCCCACATCGCTGTTCTGTCATCTGGACTTGTCATCAACAGGCTGTGAAGCTTCGGGTGACTCATTGGTTTTTCAGAGGCTGCTATGAAAGTGTTCATATGTTAAAGGGAATGAATTTGAAGGCAGAATCTTGATGGAATATGCAGAGCAGATGGACAAATTGTTTCTGAAATGGAGCTAGCTGAGTTAGTTCAGATTCAACCATTAATATTCAGTTTTCCTGAGCAGCCATCCATCAAGACTTGTTTTGAGATGCTTGAGGAAAAAGTAGCAAACTATGAAATTCTCCAGGAGTTTATGGAGAGGTGCCTCACTTTCACCCCAGTGAGGTCCCCATGCACGCCAATGGTCTGTGGCCCAAGCCTGTGCCTTCCACCCTGCCGGGAGCAAGTCCCCTTCCTCATCTGCCCACCATGCTGCCATTCTCCTTGCTACTACTCCCAGTCCTCCAGCATGCTG
>PVIY010038604.1:0-23765 GCA_004026745.1 Myrmecophaga tridactyla | reverse complement strand
ACTGGTGCCGCTGGCGCTTGCCTCATCTCCATTCTAGCCATACTCATGAGGTGCCCATCTGGCTGTTTTTGTTGCATCTCCAGATGTTCTCTGGGCTCCTGCCGTGAATTATCTGCTGACCCAGCAGTAGCCCCTTCCCAAGCACCCCAGGGTCCTTTCAATGTAAAACACACAGCCATGTTTAAACTGGCAGGAACTTGTCTGCTTGCGAAGCTAGATTTGGACTGATCTGTGTGGACTCTATTCTGGGACCTATGTCTGCTCAGGGTCACCTGTGAGAAGCCAGTGCCATGTCCCAGGCCATCCACAATGGCTCCTGACAGCCGCAGGAGGGACACAGATGCAGGCTAGCATGTAATTAGTGCCATGAAGGCAGCTCTCTGATCACTTTCTCCCCAGACCGTGCCTCTCTGACTGAGAGGCAGATAATGGACAATCACAGAAGATCCTTGATTATGGCTTGATTGAGCTTATGGGAGCTCCAGACGGCTAATGCAATTGTGGCTTCCAAACTGTTCAGTGGAGGGCATTTCCATATGGGCAGGGAATTAAATAAAGCTGTCCTGAGCATTTTCCTGGGCTTGTGTCTCCAGTGTCTGATCGTGTATAATCTGCTTCCTGTGACCTCGGTGGAGACTGTGGGGAGTGGTCATAATCCAGGACAAAAAGGTCAGCTTCCTCTTTAATTACTGTCACATTTCCCCTTAGGGCTCTTGACCTGCCCGGCATTAGCTTTTTGCTCACTTTCCTGGAGCCAGAGACCATCCTTTTCTCCCAGTCTCTGGCCAGCACATAGCTGTAGGGCTTAGACTTTTCCAGAAGTCTTGACTTCTAGTAAGAAGAGTTGGGGCTGTCTTTAAAGGATCATTCTGGACATTCTTTCCACAGAGAGATGACTCACTGGTCTGGTGGAGAATGAGTCAGGGGAAAGGATGGCATGGAGCATGAGTATCAGGTCAGGAACCCCCAGGGGTGGTTCTGGATCTGCCCTGACCTGCACTTGGCCAAATTCTTCCCCAGTCGGCCTCAGACTCTTGTCTGTAACATAAGGGAGATGGGCAAGATGACTTCTAAAGTCTACAGATTAAGCCAATTACCCTCATCTATGAAAGCACAATGTAAGTGAAAAAGAATGTTGAAATGACATTCCAATTGTCTTGAAATTTTGACTAAAGGACCAAAGGTGAACACTGTAGCTTCCAAATACTGTCTTCTGGGCTTGTGGAAAAGGGGCTGAGCTGGCTCCCAATCTTTTCACCATCATTCATTGTCATTCCATATGGCAAGAAAAACATAGGGAGCTAACTGAATTTGGAGGAGTAATGAGCTGCTGGCTTAGTGAGAAGAGCTACAGCATTCCCCCTCTTTAACCCATTGTGAAGATAATTACCACAAGCCAAGTGACAGGGATTCCAAGAGAATTTCTCAGAGCCTGGGGTACCAGCAAAAGTGCAAACAGGTGCTTCACTTACTAGCAGGATAATTGCTGAGCTGTGAAAACATCCCAGCCTCCTTGGGGGATGTCCCAGAGTGGAACACAGTGGGAAATGTCTTGGAGAGCTTGGTATACATCCCCTGGAATGCACATGAATATAGAAACTGGTGCTGGCTTCTTGTCTAGAGAATCCTGAAGGCAAGTGGTGATAGGAACCATTTACAGTTTTAGGCCAAGGGTAGGACAACAGAGGATCAGCCTGCCCACGATTGCTGAGCATGAGAAGCACGCCTGAGTATCTCATGAGGAAAAAGGATGCTATGGAGGATAGCTGGGTTTAGGTGGTGAGGATATTTTGCCTTCCAGCAAGGAGATTCCATTAGTAGAGGCCTTGGGTTGGGGGAAGAATTGCAAGAATTAAGCTCATGTCAGGAGCTGTTCAGGTTGAAGATCCCAGAATGAAGCTCCTGGTGAGAGAGCCAACATTTGAAAGCCTGCCACATGAAGGGCATTGATGTGTGCCACCATTGGCCATGAGATATCTGTAAGATCATTATTAAATCAAGGTAAGGGTCAAGGATGAGAAGGGAATGCATAAGGAGTGAAAGAGCAAACCAAACCCCCTTCTCCATGGCAAGTTCAGACCCAGGGGTGAGACCTGAGCTGGGCGAAGGGGATTAGCTTTGAATCATATGGAAGATTGAAGTTTCAGTTTTGGCGGTTTTGATTTGACAGTTTTATAATACCTGAAAACAAGTCCTAATTAACAAATAGAGACTATTCGTATGACTGCAAGTGAGAGGAAAGCTATGAGTTCCACCTGAGATGGCATCAGAGGACAGAGAGGGTAAATCAAACAAGCATATCTGAAGGCAGTAGTTGGAGAAAAATAAAGCCATTTCCTTTTTCGATGCTATCAAACTCAGTATGTTCAATACACAGTTTTTCTAACTAGTTCTCTGGTTCACTCTGGCACTATATTTAGTTTAATTTAGTATTATAAACAAAAAAGTGAAGTATACTTGATTCATACCTTAAGCTGGGCAAGCATTGTCTGAAAAGTGACCGCCATTACATCTTTAGTGGCTCCCCAGGGAGTTTGGGGTCTCTGTTCTTGCTTCCACAGTTCATCTAATGCTGTCTGCTATTTCAGCACTTCCACTACTGGATAGCACTTTTGCATTGGTCTGTCTTCCTCTAGACTGTGAACTCCTCAAGAGCAGATGCTATATCTTTATTGATGAATATGTCTCTGCTCCTGATCTTACCTCCCTGCCCAGTCTAGACTTGGGGGCCTCAATTTTCTCATCTGTAAAATGAAGCATTGAGCTGGATGATTTAAAGGGTCCTTCTAGGTCTAGGAAACTTTGGTAAACAGCATGGAGTTCTCTATTCATTCTCATTCTGGGAAACTTTCGGACAGTCAGCTATTGGGTGACAAGGCTGGATTCCTTTGAGAGAAAGGCCTTCTGGCATGAACTGGGCAACAAGGATAACTCACCTCTGTGCTGACCACATATTTTGGAATCTTTTGTCTCTGGATACACAGGACACACACTAGTTCACTGTGGCAGGAGAGGCAGATTGGGAAGGACTGGGAGGGAGAACTTGATTAGCAAACTTCTCAACCCCTAATCCTCTTCCTGTCCCTGCCTCACCAGCTCTGAAGGTAGAAAGGAGGTTTGTTGGCAGGTGGCAATGTCCTGGTATTTAACAAGGCAGGAAGTTCTGTGATACCAGGCAGGACTTTGTAAAGTATCTAAGACCCAGGGAACAAGTCATCAGCACAGCTCAAGTTCTGACTAACACAATGATACTGAAGCTGATTCTTAAATGTTGACTAGAGAACCCTAAATTCCTACTTGGATCAGTGTTTGCCTTTTTGAAGAGAGGCAGTGATGCTGAGGATGCAGGTGAGGATTAACAGGATGTTCTAGTTTTCTAGCTGCTGGAATGCAATATACTAGAAACAGAACAGCTTTTAAAAAGGGGAATTTATTAAGTTGCAAGTTTACAGTTCTAAGGCTTTAAAATGTCCCGATTAAAGCAAGTCTATAAAAATGTCCAAATTAAGGCCCCAACAAGAGGTTATCTTCACTCAAGAAAGGCCGATGAAGTTCAGGGTTTCTCTGTCTTGCACATGATGAAGTCTACTAGCTTTCTCTCCTGGCTTCCTGTTTCGTGAAGCTATCCCAGGGGCATTTCCCTTCATATCCAAAGGTCCCTGACTGCGTGGCCTCTTGTGGTTCTTGTGGCTCTTAGCTTTTTCCAAAATGTTTCCTCTTTTAAAGGATTTCAGTAAACCAATCAAGACCCACCTGCAATGGATGGAGTCATATCTCCCTCTAATCAAAGGTTAATACCCACGATTGGGTATGTTACATCTCCCGGGAGATAATTTAATCAAGTTTCCAACCCACAGTACTGAATAGGGATTAAAAGAAATGACTGCTTCCATAAGATGGATCAGGATTTTCTAGGGTATGTAATCCTTTCAAGCTGGCACACAGGTCCTTAACCCTAAAAGAAAGGAGCAGGATTTGACAGTCCTTTCTCCTTTCTAGGATTTCCCTACTGCTATGTCATTTGCACTTCACATGCATGCCAGTTTGACAGTATTATGTACACCAGAAAAGCCATGTTTTAATCCTGAGTCAATCTTGTGGAGACAGCCATTTCTTTTAATCCTGACTCAATACTGAAGTTTGGAAACTTTTGATTAGATTGTATATCCATGGAGATGTGACACCACAATTGTGGGTATGATCTTTGATTGGATAGAGTTGTGTCTCCACCTATTCTAAGTGGGTCTTGACTAGATTACTGGAATCCTTTAAAAGAGGGACCATTTTGGAGAGATTCAGAAATGACAGAAGCCTCAAAGCTGACAGAAACTTCACAGTAGAGCTGACACAGATGTGGACATGTGGTGAACAGAGACACAGGTGTTTGGAGATGCTTGGAAGCCAGAAGACATTGCCATGAGATGTTAAGCAAGCCAGAACCTTGAGAGAGCCAAGGGAAGCCAAGAGATGAAAGCCAGACCCAAAGAAGTAAAGTGAGGAACCCCTACAAGAATAGATGCTCACTGAATGGAGCATTGCTGAAAGCAATGGAGCCCAGGAGCAAGAGACCAGCAGATGCCAGCCATGTGACTACCCACCAGACAGAGATGTTCCTGACCCATTGGCCTTTCTTGAGTGAAGGTAACCTCTTGTTGATGCCTTAATTTGGACACTTTCACTTCCTTAGAACTATAAACTTGCAACTTAATAAATATCCTTTTTAAAAGCTGTTCTGTTTCTGATATATTGCATTTCAGCAGCTTTTACAAACTAAAAGAACATGTAAAGGTGGGAAGTATTGTGATTTGTACATTCTACCACGAAAGCACAGAGCTCACAAGTTACAAGGGGAATAAACAGTGGTTGCCGCAAACAATGGTCTGGAATTTTTTCAGGATGTTGGCATACTCTTTGGTGCTCAGTTGGGCTGGGAGATCTCATGAAATTGGGAAAAGACCGATAGAGGGATTTTTGTAGCCTCTAGGCCACAGAATTCTGACACCACCATCTCCCTCTCCAGAGTCTTCTTAAAGATGTATACCAAGTGGTGGAATTTATGTAATTATAGTCATGGAAGCTGATGAGATGTCACTCATCAGAGACAGAGAACATGTCCCTCCATCTCTTTGCACACAGGATACTCAGCACCAGCTCTGTCCCCCAGGGCGCCTGCCCTGTGGGAGATCTTGCAGCATGCAGGGGTGTATGAATTGGCACATAAGAGCTCACTGCATGGAGCATGGGGAATGACTGGGGAAGAGAGAGAAGGGACGAAGAACTTAGCTGCCATTCTGATCTCAGCCATCTCCTTGGGACTGTTTTGACTTGCACGAAATGTGACTTTGTAGAGAAATTCAAACCCTGGCCAGTGGGCAGTTGACTCCTGTCCCTCCACACAGCAATGACTTCAGGCAGGCAAGTCCCACTGGAGGTAGCTTTTTCATGGTTTATTAAAAGAATGTTATGTTCCTGATATGATTTCTTTTGGGTCGAACCTAAATCCTCCTAGAAGTGTAACAGTGATTTTAATTCAGACTTCCTCAGACTATCTTGGGCATACTCGGTTTTTCCTGGTGACAGGTGGTGGTTATATCAGTAAAAATACTTATCATAGAGTCTGGGCTAGGTCAGCACATAGGAAGAATATTCTACTTTCCAACAAAAGGAACCTCTGAAACATTGTGGAATAGTTTCCTAGGACAGCTCTAACAAATTACCACAAACTCTGTGACTTAAAGCAATAGACATTTATTATCTCACAGTTCTGGAGGCTAGAAGTCCAAAGTCAAGGTGTGGGTAGGGCCACACTCCTTCCAAAAGCTGTAGGGAAAAATCCTTCCTTGCTCTTCCAACTTCTAATGGTTCCAGGCATTCCTTGGCTTGGGGCTCCATAACCCCAATCTCTGCTCCCATCTTCACATGTTCTTGTCCTCTTCTCCCTGTTCATGTCTCCTCTGTGTGTCTCCTATAAGGAGAGTTGCCATTAAATTTAGGGCCCACTTGGATAATCCAGGATGATCTCATCTCAAGATCCTTAACTTAATTACATCTGCAAAGATCCTTTTTCCAAATAAGATCACATTCATAGCTTCTGGAAGTTAAGATATGGGCATAACTTTTGGGATGCCAACATTCAACCCACTATATATTATATTCTGTTAGAGTTTTATCACAAAATGCAAGCAACTTTAGGGAAGAAACAGAAACATTAAACTCAGTTTTATTTGTGCCTCATTTTGGTTGCAAGGAATAATCCTATTCAAGTCATCAGAAGCACAGGAGGGAGACTCAGTGGGATACAGGGGGAGGAATGTAGCAGGAAGCCCATTACCACTCAGCCTCCTTGGGGCTGAATCTGGGGAAGTTTGAGTTGAAGGTAGCTCTCAAGGCCTTCTCTAACATACCATTGTGACCCAGTCACATCCCATGGGTTTACTTCTGACCCTGCTGGCAAACGGCAGATTCTTTTTTTCCTGTTCAGATACCTAATAAGAGGGAATCTGGCCCAAGTCTTCTTTCGTGGCCATCCTACAGCCCTTGAAAGTCCAGAGGCTGCCTGTAGCCAATCAACTAGAACCAGATGTGATGGGAACACACAAAACTTATGCTCAAAAGGCTGGAAGAGGTCAAGCCTCATCACATGTCCAGCATATGCAGTTATATTGCTAAAGAGTTCTTCTTATCTTGGTCAGGGCCAAAAGTGAGGTTTCTGTGAAGCTGTGATCCACCTGGGGAGTTCTTCCTTCCCGTTCTCCCCGTTTCCCTTTTCATGCATCAATCTAACTCCTACTTTTCACTGCTAATGGCTTAAGAAAAAAGTAAATTTTTAAAAAATTGTTTTTTAGTGGAAATTCTGTGGAAAGTACAGAGAATTGAGTCATGGGTTAAGATTCCTGAGTCCTGAGTTTAAAGCTAGATTTTGTTACTCACCAGCTATGTACCCCTGATGCTGGATAAGCCTTCCTAGTTGCTTAGAATGTGATCAAATAAGAAGATGGATGTAGACATTCTTTAATCTTTATAAAGCTCCAGGCCCACATGGAATCCTGCAGGAGAGAAGCAGCCCCCCTAGAGTGGGCTTTCGGCAGAGGCTAAGGGGCAGGGACCAGGCTTTAGGATTGTGTCTGCTGGTGACTGCTTTTCCTTTGTCCTTTATGATAATGCTAATTTGGTTACTTTTAGTAACAGCTATCCCCCATTACTATTACTCATTCCAGGTTCTGAATCATTCTGATGGATACAACTTGACATCAGCCAATTTGCCTAATTCATCACCTTTGCATTTCTTTAATACTAAAAGCAATGTAAGAAGGTTTTCCATCAGGCTTTGTGGATTTCTTTTCTCCACTCCTCCAGCGTCAATGGGGGTATTGCTATACAGAAATGGCTTCCTCTGAGGCTGTTGGAAGGAACAATCAACTGCCCAGGAATTCTGCAGTCAAAATCTATTCATCCTAAAAATTGGGTAAATTGAAACACTGTGGGTCACTGAGAGGAAGACGTATGGGATGAATGAGTTCTTTTTATTTCTTTTTCTGGAGCAATGCAAAGTTCTAAAAATGATCATGGTGAAGAATACGCAACTATGTGATGATATGGTGAGCCACCGGTTGTATAATATGGTTGGACTGTATGTGTGTAGATATTTCTCAATAAAAATATTTTTTAATAAAGCCAAAAAACAAACTGTTCACCCTGTGGCTTTTGTCAAGCTCTTTGGATGACTATGGTTCTGCCTTGTCTTTGATTCCGGCTGCTTCCAGGGCTGGCTGTTGGGTAGCCACTCATTTTCCATCTGGGATGAAGCCCAGCCTGCCCAGGGCTAGTGGTACCTTCCTGGCTGCCCTGCACCTGAGCAGGCTTATCCATGCCTAATGTTTGGCGCTGAGTCCTCCCCTTCCTTGGCTGAGCTCTATTTCTCCCCACCCAATTTTGGAAGATCCTAAGATTACTCATACTTTCAAATCAGCCCACCCACATTTATGAAGTTGACTCTCAGATTCCCACGGCTAAATGAAATTTCCTGCTCTGAACTCCCACATCCCTTTTCCTATTCCTTCATTATAACTCTTATTTTTTTTTTTTTTTTTTTACATGGGCAGGCACCGGGAATCGAACCCGGGTCCTCTGGCATGGCAGGCAAGCGTTCTTGCCGCTGAGCCATCCTTCATTATAACTCTTAATCCTTTCTTTTACAGTATGAAATAATGCCTGCTCATCAGAACAAGTCAAACGATATAGGAAGTATATAAGGAAAAAGTTCATTTTCCCTCTACTCTTTCTTCCTTGCCCCTGTAACTCCTTTGCTAGCCAATGTTTTGTATTGTCCCCATCTTCCAGTGCCTTTCTTTATGCCCATACTAATATGTTCATTCATATATTTATGTAAAAAGGGGGTTTTCTTCTAATTTTTAAATGAGTTCATTGTATACATACCCAATTTGCTTTTTTTAACTTAACAATTAACAATTGGCCGTCACTTCATGCCAATTCACATGCATCGAATTCATTTTAATAGCTTCATAATACTCCATATGTTTATCCATCCCTTTCCTTGTTTTTATTCTGCAATGATTATCCGTGTATACATATCCTTATTTACTGGTACTTTCATTTCCATAAGATACAGTCACAAACATATAATTTCTGGGTCAAGAGATATGACATATTAATTTTAGTAGTTATTGCCAGATAACTTTCCAGATAGAATGTGGTGGTGTAACTCATCAGTAAAGCATGAGTGCCTGTTTCTTCATACCCTCACCAGCTTTCAGATGTTAAATGTAAATATTTTTTTACATTTTACAATAAAATGTCATTTTATTGTTTTAGCTTCATTTCCCTAGATATTAGTGAGTTTGAATATCTTTTTACATTTATTGGCCATTTGCATTACTTTTTCTATGAATTCTTTGTTCAAATCCTTTGCCCATTTTCCTGTTGTATCCTTTAACACTTAACCCCTGATATTCCAGTTATTTTTGTACTTGTCCAACATTCCCCATAATAACAGCTAACATTTGCATAGCATATAAAGCACCTTTCACATTCATTAGCTCATGATTCTGTGAGGAATGCATTATTATACATAGTTTTAGGAAACTAAAGCTCAGAGACTGGTTCATGATTCTTATATTATTAGTGGCAGGATTGAGATTCAAAATCTCTTCCACAGCACCATAGGAAGCATCCATGGGTGACTTTTTCACTCCCATTTGGTATCTTGCACAGTCCTTATACAAGTGAATGGTTACAGAATGGGTAAGAGACATGGATGGGTAGATTGATAGATCAAAAGACGGAAGAACTGATGGGTGGATGAACAGACAAATATAAATGGAAGGTTGGATCAACTTCCCAATATAATTCTCCCCAATAGAAGTCTTTCAGATATCTGTTCAAGTATGCCCTTTTCATTCTTCATTGTCATTACCAACCACAGCCTTTCAAAGGCATCTGACCTTGCTTTATTCCTTGGCTCCTCCTCTTATAGTGGCTGCCACTGCCTCAGACATGAAAAACAGTACCTTACCTCAGATAAATAACATTTACACATGTGCTACAGAAGAGAGGGGTGTAAAGCAGTGGTTCTCACCTGAGGACAGTTTGACCCCCAGGGGACATTTGGCAATGTCTGGAGGCATTTTTGGTTGTCACAACTGGGTTAAGAGGTGCTACTGGCATCTAGTGGGTAGAGGCCAAGGATGGTGCTAAACATCTTACAATGCACAGGACAACCCCTCACAACAAAGAATTATCTTTGTTGACAAAATGTCAATAGTGCCCTGTTGAGAAATCTTGGCTTAAAGTCACAATGAGCCCATTAGAAGGAGCTTTATGAAAAGGAAAAGAGTTGCAGAGTTGAGGGAGTTGGCTTTAAGTGTTAAGCTGCCTGTATAATAGCTTTACAGTCTTAGACAAGTTATTTAATCTCTATAAGCCTCAGTTTTCTCAATTAAAATGAGGATAATCTTACCTTGCTTTGAAAGTATTGTGAAGATTAAGCAGAAGGATATATGTGAAAGGGGTCCAAGTAAATGTTGGAGATGGTAATTATCATTAGGAATATTTGGGAAAGTTCCCTTACTTAACTTGATGTTAGTTTGAGGAAGCTTAGCCTATACTCTCTTGATTTTTGGACTGACTACGTGTAGGATCTTTGGATATGAAATGCAGGTGCTTGTGGTTTGGAGTCCAAATGACTAGCTGAATGCTAATCTCTCTGTGTCCTTGTTTGCTCCTCTGGAAATTTTGTGGGTGGACAGCTAATCAATGGGGGGAAATGATGACTCCTGCATTGTGCACATACTAACTGGCAGCCCTGTAGCTGAGACCCGGACCTTGCAAACATGCTTTTTACTCTTGAAGGAAGGTTGAGAAGGGAACCGTGATGGAATTTCTAATTCTGGGTCTGGTTGGCTGGAAGCAAGATTTGTTCAGTTTTGGAGCATCAAACAAGGGAACAAAATGAAGAAGATAAAAATTAGGGATAGGAAAACCATGTCAAAATTAGGGACTAGAAGACCAAGAAAAGAAAAAGGAGAAAGAAAAAGGAAACTGGGATGAATTCCTGAGAAATTTTGGAGTCTGAGAACACATGCCCAGAGGGGCATTTTATACTATTGGCCTTGAGAAGGGCAAACGATTTTTCTAGTTGCCCCTATTGCATCATCCCAATTTTGACCTCAGCCTCTGCTTTGACCATGTGTCCCAACCCAAACTGCAATCTCTGCTTTGTCCCCACCTAGGCTCTATCTTCTGTTCTCATCTCTTACCACATGCCCAGAAAACCCAACCCTTCCTTCACCCTTACTGCTCTGATTAGAATCCACCTACTGTCTTGGCCCAGTTCACTATGTTGATTTTCATAGGGAAGGGAATAGAGAAAAGGAGAGGGCAGAAGAGAGGGGTTGTTCTTTTTTGAACTCAAGTAGTCAAATTCCCCAGCCTCCATCAAGCTTATTTTGCCTCAAGGACCAGAAGTGTGGCTTCCCAGCGTGAGTTGCCTGAATCCATAGGCCTTGTTGCCTTCCTACAGTTTTTGACCTAGGGCTACCCTGATCTCAGTAAGAAGTTCCTCTGAAGGTGGAGGAGAAGAGCAGATGAAGTCAAGGATGTCAGGCTACTTCGTAAAGTGATTCAGACCTTAAGTTTAGGAAGGAAGAACCCAGGGAAATTCCTTTATCAGTATTTCTGGCTCAGCAGGGGCAGTAGCGGGGTGGAGAGGAAATAGACTATGCATCTCCCCATGTGGGGACCAGTCCCTCAGGGGCGCTGAGGCTGACTCCAGCCTGGCTGGGTGGGGAGGGGATAGCGGGGGCTGGTGTGGCAGCTGTGGGCTGCACCGAAGCCTGTCAGGGAGGAATGATTAATGAACAGCCGCACCAGCTGAGGCTAACCTTTGGAGAGCTGAGCAGGACATCTGCAGAACTGTCAGCGCTCTGACAAGGACAGAGCTGAACAACCAATTATGCCGCCATCACTAAGGTGGGCTGTCACTTTAATCCCAGCCATTCACTTAGGCAAGGACAGGGAAATTTCTCCTCTGCAAAGTCGTGTGCTTTAGCCACCTTAACCATTTCAGAACAGGGCAGAGACCCTCGCTGGGAGCTGCTCCGGCTAAGCCTCCTGACAAGGCTGTCCCCTGGTTTCCAGTCTCTCTTTTCTACTGGCCGTGGGAATAAATTCCAAAAGCACACAAATAGCCATTTCATTCTGCCACCTCCCATTGCTTGTGGCATAATGTCTGAATTGCTTAACTGGCATTCAAAGCTTTGCATCCCATTTATTCACTCGATCATTTATCTGCTTGAACAATTACATATTGAGTATTTGGTATGCATTAGGCACTCTGCTAATTACTAGGCACAGTTATTAAATATAAGAGAGTTCTTATCCTTTTGAAATTTGTGATCTCAGAGTCAAAGCAGATAAGTAAGTCCCTGAGTGTAGAGTGTAAGGTCTTGTACAGAAGTAGTAATAGAAAGCAGTGGGAAGGGAGAACAGGACACTAAAACCAGACTGGCAGGGCAGGGGAGGGGCAGAGCCCAGGGATAATCATTGGGCTTGAGCTAATGTGCTGAGCATATGTTTGTCAGACAGAGAGGTGGGCAAAGAGAAGAGCAAGTTCAAAGGCACAGAGGGGAAATTTTCATGAATTTCAGCAATGCCATATAACCCATGTGTCTGGAGTGCACAAAAGGTGGTAAATAAGACTGTGAAGGTGGGGATTAGGTGAAAAAGCCTTGAAACCAGATGAAGTTATTTGGAATTTATTCTACTTCTTAGAAGGGAATAGATTTGGGACCCGTCCTGCCAACTTCCCTTTTTGGCATCTTCTGTAACTCTATCTTGCCACATGGCCTAGATTCCAGCCAAACTGACTTTTTTATTCTCTGAATATTCTCTGCCATAATTTTGCACCTACATATTTTTGCTCTTCCTATTCTCTCAACCTGCAATGTCCCTCCCCCATTCTTTGCTATAAAGTTAGTGGTGATGTTCGGCTTCTAGTAACAGAGGCCCTAAATCAGAGTAACTTAAACAGGATAGAGGTTTGTTTTATTTTCATGTAACAGGAAGTTTAGGGAAAAGTGGTTGAGGGCCAGAAGAGAAGTTCCACAGTATCATCAGGGACCCAGGCTCCTTCCACCTTTCTGCTCCACCGTCCTTATGTGGCTTCTGTCCTTGAAGACACCACATGGGCATAAAATGGCTGCTAGAGCTGCAGCCATCGTGTCCCCACTCCAGAAAAGAATGGGAGAACGGCCAAAAGAATGTGCTTTCCAACTAAGTCAACCCACTCTGAAGAGCTTTTCTAGAAGCCTCACATAAAACTTCTGCTTTTATTTCATTGGCCACCCCTATTGCAAAAGAAACTGGTAAATGTGTGGTTTTTCTTTTCAGTAGTGCTCATTACAGTTCCCTCCCATCCCCCAATCAAGGTTCTGCTAATAAGGAAGAAGAGGAGAGTGGAGTTTGAGTAGGAACTAACAATCTCTGCAGAAAAGCACCTCGATATGTCCCACAGGAGAGGCAGATATGAAGAAAATTAAGGGTTCAAGGATGGGGATGTCATGGTATAAAAGATGTAGAGAAGAACATCAAAACCAGAACAATTAGGATAAGTGTAAATAATTGCTAAAAGTCTAGGTATTCCTCACAACTCTAATGTGTATCTTGAAAGAAAATTTTGCATGAAAATAATCTGTTTCTAAAACCCTAGTTATTTTTTTTAAACAACGAAGAAGGTGAGGGTGGAAAAAGAAAGTAAAAGTGTGTTTACTTATCTTAAACAGAGTTCAAAAGATTCTAATCCAGTCTTGATTCTAACAATTAGAAAAATGTAAGTTAAAAATTATTTTTTAAACTGTAAATGTTCCTGCCCTCCTTTGAGGGAGGGGAGCTCTGTAGACTGCTATTTGAGAATATTGTTTATTCCTATGCTGAAAATACTTCTCTGAGCTCCCTTCTTAGTTTAAACTCTTAAGCGATCGCAACTCCTTACTCTTCAGAGATGATGTCATGCCTGACATTTTTAGCACTTCTTGTTCCAATAAACCCAAAAAATATAATCCTGAACAAGAAGTGTTTGTAGCAAGGGATCTTAGATACCAATAAAAAAGGACTCATTTCAAGGACAAAAAAATAAAATAAAATTCAGCCTCCCCCCGCCTCCCCCACCCTATTCAAATGGGTGGCAAAACAAATTTAAATGCTTCCTTTTACTTTAGTTTCATTTTGAGTTTTCTGCAATATTAAGAGGCCAAAATAAATGTAAGCAACTTCTCAGAAGAGTCCTCTTTCTGCCCCCAAATCAAGTTGTATAGCAGGAAGCTGGATGGCTATGGGGATACTGAACAAACCCACCTACAATTCTTAAATTCAGAATCTCATCCCCTCCCTTTTTGGTAAATGCCATTGTTCTGGTATAATGGAAGAAGGGAAGGAGGACGGGAGGGAAGAGTAACTTCAGTTTTTCAGGACCTCAGGCCTTGTATATTACTAGTTCAACAGTGTTAAAATTAAGTGCATTTGGCCAATAGGTAGTATCTATACAATAATAGTCTCTGAGGATTTCCATAACTTTTCTTATCTGAAAGGACTCAAGTCTTTCACTGAAAATAAATTAGAGACTTCACCCCAGTTTTCTTTCCCTGTGGTTCATTTATCATTCGCTGTCTGGACGGTCAGTGAGCCAGTCTGCTTTACCATTGAGAAGGCCTCGTTGGAAGTGTTCTCTAGAGTAATCTTTACTGAGATGACATCCTGCCCCCCTATATACCAAGGCTGAGGCGACGCTAACTTAGCGTTGTCGTCTTTCAAGAGCCGTACCAAGAAACTGGGGTTCACAGGTCTTGTTTAGTTCTTAGATGGCCCACCTACTCTCTGTTACAAGAGTGGTCAGGAATGGGGTAAATTCTTGAATCAGTGACTGCTCCAGCTGGTGTGTGTGCTCTCTACACTCACGAAAGCTGTCCGTTTGCCCGTCGTTTCTTCCTCCCCAGCCTGCCCTACTCAGCTGTAAACACAAATGACAAGTCAACGGAGGTGAGGTGTCAATCCTATCAGTTCTGTGGAGGCTTTGCGGTGGCCTTGAGACAAAGTTTTCATTTCTAGCCAACGGGGTCACAGCCTCAGAACCACCTCTGAGATCTGTACCCCTGGAAACTTAAGTATGGGGCATCACCCACCACACTTCCAACCACAATCCTCCCACAGGCCAAGGGAAAAGAGACCCTAGATCTTGATTTAAGGGCACTCACAGACTGATATGGCCAGTACAGAGGAGAAGTAGAGAAAGAGTGATGTTTTGCACCTTATTGAAAAGAAAATTTTGAATGCATACCTAGTTAAAAGCTTTGATTGAGATAGAACTTTTTTCCATATGCGTGCATCCTCTTTGTAATTCCAGTGTAAAATACTGTAGTTGCACGAGTTTTGTAAAACAAATATTTTTAAAAGTGGGAGAATTCATATTCTATTTTCTAATCATGGTGTTTCTGTTTGTAGGATACACTCAAGTCTGTTTATTGAATTTTATGGTCCCTTTCTTTGATGGTACTTGCAGGTTTTCTAGATTGAAATTATTTCATTATAATAAAACAATGTTTGATTCAGAATTTGAACAAAATTGTTTTAAATAAATTGTCTGAATACCAGTACAAGTTTATTGTTTCAGTATACTTGTACCAATATAACAACAGTGCCAATCGCAAAATAAAAAAGAGGAAATGTTACTAATACTGGAATTATAGTCAACATTTATCTTCTATTACATTAGAGAAGACAAATCCAAAGAAAGTGGAATCCATCTACCAATAAAGGTGTAATAAGATAGTTAATAAGATGGCAGGGAAAAGACAAAATAGACTAGTTATTTCATATGTATAAATGTATGAAACTCCCTTAGTACAATAAAAAGACTCTCAGATTAATGAGCCTGCCCATGTTAAAACACATATGTATATAAAGACTCTCAGATCAAATAAAAAATAAAATTAAGCTATATTCTATTTACAAAAGAACCAACTAAAACAAAGTTAGGGAACAAATAAAGAGCAAAGAATTGGGCAAAAGCGCATCAGACAAATAAATGCAAACAAAATAGAAATAAGGGACCACAACATTAATTAGGAAAGATTAATTCAGCACAATAAAAGACTTAACATAAAAAAGAGAGTCTTGTTTCATGTACAGGGACTCCAAGTTCTAGCTTGAGTAAAACAGAGATCTCTAAACATTTCTTTTGGGATACCAAAAATCTACGTAAACAGATGCAGAAGAGCCTTCTAAGAGAGAACTCAAGCTTTGTCTGCTGAAGGGGTTGAGAGATGGCTAGGTATGACTTGAGAGATAATGTATTTTCTTGTGCCAAAATTCTTTTTGCCTGGGATCTTAGGAGACCTAGTCTTAGGGACAATGAATCTAAGTGCAATTAATGTTACCTGGGCAAAGAAATTGTAGTCACTGGACAGGGGAACAATTTTTAGGACAGTGTGGTATCTATTATTGAAATTTGCCTTTTGACCCATTCTCGGATCTTTTTTTTTTAATTAGAGAAGTTGTGGGTTTATAGAAAAATCATGCATAAAATATGAAGTACCCATACACCATCATATTATTAACACATTGCATTAGTGTGGTACATTTATTACAACTGATGAAAGCACATTTTTATCATTGTATTATTAACTATAGGCCATGGTTTACCTTAAGATTCACTGTTTCTTTTGGAGGTCAGAAAAACTGTAATTAAAAGCTCAACAAATTAATTTCCTAAAACTGTGGCTAAAAGTAAGGAGCTAGCAATATATCCTTGAATTCCCTATTAACGGTGAATTGCAAAAGGTGGAGAAAGCTATTCATTCACTTCTACCTTGAATTTGGCACCATACAATTTGATTGGTATTTTATAAATACATTATATTTACTATATATATACACATGTATATTCTTGCAATATGAAGCAAGCAAGACTGGAGTTAGGGAGAGTAGGCATTTTGAAAGCTGTTAACAACAATCTAAGAGAGAAGAGCAATTTGGTACAAAATGGCACTAATGTATTGTCATCGGCACACAACAAGAAACAAAGGGGTCTAACAAAACATGATTGTGTTCCATGCATGCCTGCAAAAGAGGGCAGGAGAACTTTTACTTATGCCATGATGGAATAACTGAAACCAGACTTACCCTCCCCCTGCAAACAAGTAGAAAACTAGACTAAGAATATGAAATAACTGTTTTCAAGCAGTTGGACAAGGAATGAAGAATTGCGATCCTTGGAAGAAGGGGAACAAATTGAGCTCCACAGTTACTCCAGCTTTCTCTCTGGAGGTCGTTTATGGACTGGTTCAAGGAAATGGAACTCAATTCTTTCTGAATTGAACAGACAGACATCAGAGTTAAGGTAGGCTGAAGCAGCTGTAATCTGCAGGGCAGAATACCAGAGAAGAGAAAGCTGTGGAGGAAAAGATCCCAAAAAAATTGCACAGCGGTCTTCTTAAGTTGTGTAAAGTGACACTCCACAAGGCCAGGCAAAGAATGATCCAATGGTTGAAAGCTGAACAATTCCCAGAGCTCAATACAGGGTTGGGAGATGTTAGAGTTCTGACCTTCCAGGATGGAGAGGCCTTGTAAACATCCAGGACATTTAGAAGAGACCCAAAAAAGGCTTGCCTTAGTAATAGGGCTAAACTAGTGCAAAAGTAAAGTCCTAACAAAGTTTAAACATTGAAAGGATCAAACTGATTTGCAAGTAACTTATCTCTTGTCAGAACAAAGTTTGACACTCCTTAAGGAGGATAAAACCCAGAACTCAAAAACATGACACTCACAATATCCAGCATGCAAGAAAAAAATTACTTGTCATGCTAAGAATTGGGATAATGGACCCATAACCACAAAAAATCAATCATTATAAGCAGACCTGGAAGTAACAGAGATAATGGAATTAGCTGACAAGAATTTAAAAATTGCTGTTATGAATATGCTAAAAGATTTAAAGAAAAATATGAGCACCATGAGGAGAGAAACAAAAGATTAAAAATAAAGAACCAAATAGATCTTCTAAAGATGAAAAATACAATATCTAAAATGAAATATTCAATAGATGAGATTAAAAGATGATTAGACACTGCAGAAGAAAAAAAACAGTGAACTTGCTGATATAGCAACAGAAACTATCCAAATTGAAGCATAGGAAAAAAAAAAAAAGACCGAAAAAAAAATCAAACAGAGCCCCAGTGATCTGTGGGACAACATAAAACTTAACATTATGAAGTGATAAGGAAAACAGAAAATATTTGAAGAAATAACATATCAAAATTTTCCGTATTTGATGAAAATTCTAAACCTACTTATCCAAGAAGCTCCATGAATCTTACATAGGAGAAATACAAAGAAAAACACAATAACACACATCATAATCAAATTGCTAAAGACCAGTAATAATGAGAAAATCTTAAAAGCATCCAGGTTACGTACAGCTGAACACATATAAAAATTTCCACAAACTTCTCTTCAGAAGCTAAACAAGCCAGAAGACAATGGAGTGACATTTGAAAGTGGTGAAACAACTTCTTTAACAAACAAACCAACAAAAACAACTTATCAAGCTAGAATTTTATATCCAGTCGAAATAGACTGGATATAGGTGAAATAAAAGCTTTCTCAGATAAACAAATCTGAGAGAATCTGTTGTTAACATAAATATTAAAGAAAGCTCTTTAAACTGAAGGGAAATGAGACCAATTAGCAATATACGAAAGAATGAAGAGTGCTGGAAAGAGTTACTATATGAGTAAATATAATCTACCTTATCACTTTTTAATTTCCTTAAAAGATAATTGTTCAAAGGAAAAATAATACAATGATAGTTACCAAATATATAGAAGTATAATGTATAGCAAAAACAGCACAAAGAATGGGAGGAAATAATGGAAATATGCTATTGTAAGATTTTTATATTACCCATAAAGTGCCATAGTATTACTGGCAAATAAACTGTTGCCAACTCTAATCTCAATGGTTGTCCCTAGAGCAACCATAACAATAGTAAACAAACAGAGATAACTGTAAGCCAATAGTGTAAATAAAATGAAATATGAAAAAATACCCTATCCAAAAGAAGACAGGAAAGAGGGAGAAAGGAAGCAAGGAAAAGAAGGGACACATAGAAAACAAAAGCAAAATGGCACTTAAATCTGAACCATATCAATAATTACATAAAAGTAATTTTATGTTTACAGCCTAAACATTCGATTTAAAAGGCAGAGACTGTCATACTGGATTTTGAAAAAAAGCAAGACACAACCATGTGTTGTCTACAAGAAATCCACTTTAAACATAAAGATACCATTAGGTTAAAATTGAAACAATGCAAAAAGATATATCATGCAAACCCTAATCAAAAGAAAACTAGAGTGGCTATATTGATGTAAAATAAAGGAGATTTCAGAAGAAGGAATGCTATTAGAGATATTCACAATGATAATGAGTCAATTCATTAAGAAGACATAACTATTCTAAATAGCAGAGTTCCAAAATATGAAGCAAAAACAGACAGATCTGAAATGAGAAATAGACATATACACAATTAGAATTAGAGATTTTAACATTACTTTCTAGTAATTGCTAGAACAAGTAGTCAGGAGACAAATGTATAGAAGATCTGAACAGAATTATTAGCCAACTTGGCCTAACTGACATTTACAGAAAATGTCACTCAAGAACAGAAGAAATGCACATGGGACAAGATAGAGCATATTCAGGGCTTTAAAAAAAAAGTCTCAGTTCATTTAAAAGGATTGAATCACACAGAATATTTTTCTAACAAACACAAGTTAAAATCCAATAACAAGGGGATGCAAGGGTAGTTCAGTGGTAGAATTCCTGTGTGCCATAGAGGAGACCTGGGTTTGATGCCCAATGAACTTCCCCCAAAACAAACAAAAAAATTCAACAAATGGTGCTGCAATAACAGGATACTCACATGAAAAAAGAATGAAATGTGATCCCCTCCATACAGCATATAAAAAAGAAAAAATCCAACAACAAAACTATGTCTGTAAACTCCTCATATATTTGGAAATTAACACAATAATAATAACCTATAGATCAAAGAAAAAATCACAAAGAAAATTAGACAATATTTTGAACTGAATGAAAATAAAAACATGTCGCCAAAATTCATGGGATGCTAAAGCAGTGCTTAGAGAGAGAGAGATAGCTTTAAATGCTTATGTTAGAAAAGAAGAAAGGTTTTATCTCAATGATCTAATTTCAACCTAAGCAAATTAAATCTAACATGAACAGAAGTAAGGAAATCATAAGAGTGGGAATCAATGAAATAGAAGTGAACAGCAGAAAAATCAATGATACCAAAAGCTGGTTCTTCAAAAAGATAAACAAATCCATAAACCTCTATCTAGACTAATAATAAATAAAAGAGCAATGATACAAATACCTAATATCAGAAATTAAAGAGAACATTTCTACAAATCCTACAGACGTTAAAGGAATCATAAGAGATTTCAACAATTTTATATCGATAAATTCAACTAGATGGAAGATGTGGATTTTAAAAACTGACTGAAGAAGAAATAGAAAATCTAAGTTACCCTATATATTTTTGTAGTTTTGTAATACATAATTTGTAATTAAAAATCTTCCTACAAACTCCAAGTCTTGATGGCTTTGGTGATGAATTCTACCAACAATCCTGCACAAACCCAGAAAATAGAAGCAGAAGGAACAACTTACCAATTCATTTTATAAGGCCAGGATTTTCTTGATACCAAACAGCATTTTCTTGATACCAGACATTAAGAAAAGTAAACCGTAGACCAATATCATTCATGAACCTGGAAGGAGGGCGGTGGCACCAGGTAGACATGTTAGTCTCCAGTACAAGAATGGAGAGAAATTACATACTAGAAGAAATGAAACTTGTAAGTGGATGCCTGGTGACACAGAGGTGGCATCCCATGGGGACTGAATTTGTTAATGAGCTTGCGTGTCCCACCACTACATATTCCTGTATATAACAGAGTGAGATTTTGAGAAAGTCTGTAGATCCTGCATGAGTGGTTGGGTACAAGAGCTAGTATAATCTTGGTTTCATTTATTCCCACATGCTAATAAGATCTGGAAAGCATGGATTTTTTTTTAATGGAATGTATACATTACAATGAAAGAATTGTTAGGCACAAAATAATTTTGTACCCAAATATATAAAATAAAGGCTATTAGAAATATAAGAATACATAATCAGATATATAAGTGTGGTGAGATTTTAACATTCCTCCTTTTATTTATTGATTTTTATTCATAACTTGGGGAAGGTTTTCTGTCTACACATTGTCTTGAATTCAGCTCAGAAAATTTTATTTTTATTCTTCTTTCCTATAAAAAAAATCTGTGTTTGATTCTTGCTTCTTTCATAGACATTCTATATTAATTGTAAAAATACCTTTATTTTTTCAATTGGATTTCTTTTTTCTTTTTTTTTTTGTCTTCCATATGTCTTTTGCTTTACCCTCGCTTTTTTCTTTTATTTAGGAATTTTTAAACTCCCTTCCTCAACTCCGCACATTAGCAATTCTTATTTTATTTGTAGTAATATTATTATTACATTGTCAATTCTGTTCTACCAGACTTTGTAATCTATCCTTCACTCAAGCCAGAGGCATGGTTGCAATCTTTGATTTTTTTCTTATCTATTCCTCCGCACATTTTCAATGTATCACAAGTTCAGTAGCTTCAATCTTCAAAAAACATCTTGGAACCCCCTTATCTCTATTCTCACACGGCCCCTTTGTTTGGGTCCTCACTATCTTTCTTCTGAATAATTGCAAAAGCTTTTTAACCCTGGTTTTTTAGGAAATGGCCTGATCACTTAGCTAACCTAAAAGGCTCCTTATGATTTTGCCCTCATCTGCCTCTCCAGAGGCATCTCTTAGGCCTCCTGCTCTTGGATGCTAGATTAATTAGGTTCTTGAACTGGTCAGGCTTCCTTTCATTTTGGTGATTTTGCATGTCCTGCCTAATATTTACTTCTTACACCCCCTTGACAAGTTCTTAATTATCCCTCAAGACTGAGCTCAAAATTGCCTCCACTGGGAAGGCTTCTCTCACCTTTTAAAGGTGGCCATTAAACAAAGCTGTGTCTCCAGCTCCTCTATGCTGGCTTGGCACACAATAAGTGCTCAACAAATATTTCTTTAGTTGGACTTGGCTGAAATATATTATTCTGTCCTAAATTGGATCTATGCATCAAGTAAGGGGCTGGAAGTCATTGAAGAAAGACTACTAAACTGCATCCAAGTCAGTCTCCAAAGGGATTGTATGGATACTGTGATAAATGGGCAAGTAAGAGGACTACTGAATAGAATAAACCCAATGCTGCTGAATGGATGAGTTATCACGACAAAATAACAAGAAAGCATCTTCTGCGGGAAATTTCTGAAGTTGGCCAAATTCAGTGTGACATACAGCAACACAGCGACCCCCTGCCCATTCATGGGAACATCCAGAAAATAGAAATCAGAGTAAGAGTGAAACCATATCTGCAGAAAAAATAAGCAGCGAGAGGTAGGAGGGTGGCTAAGTATTATCAACGGTGCCCAGAACCAAGAGGATATTTTTGGGCAATCCCAAAGAAGGAGGTTCTGAGTCAGATGCAACAGGATGATGCTGTCATCCTTTGAGGCAGACCGTGCACCGAGCTGGACCAAGGCAGTAGCCAGTCCTGGACCACACTTAAGGGTAAGAGGAAAAGCTAAGATCTAGTGAATGAATGATTGTGCAAGAGGGAGAGAGAAATTTATAACTAATAAATCTTTTAACTCCCCTGATTTGTCTTAAGCCCTCCTTGCTGAAATCTCACATTACAGAAGAAAGTATTTCCTTCTCCTTGCCTTCCAGTTCAATTTTAATTTTGATGATTTTACTGAGCACCTCCTTTCTGGGGCAGCTGTTGTAAGGGTCAAGGATCCAAAGAACCAGATACAAGCTCTGCCTTTATGGAGTTCTCAGTGCCTCAGGATGGCTGGAGAACAGAGTGAGAGGTACTGAACTATCTCAGAGTCCAAAGCAAGCAGGACTGCCGTGGCAGAATAGGCAGAGCCTAGATGGGCAGACAGCTCTCCTTTAAGCAGTACAAGGGCTGGGCAAGTCCCAAGGAGGCTGGAACCCCAGGAGAAGAGTTGTCTAAGGTACTAGGTAGAAGTGAGACATGTGGCAGCTCTGAGAGCAAGAACCATGCAACCAGAAATGGGTTTAAAAGGCAGCTGGGGAGAGAGATGGGAAGAAAGGAAAGACCTAAAAATAATCCAAAACTGGACGCAGTGAGGAACAGGGTTACTCCTATAGCTTTTTTGACCCCGGTAGCCCCATACAGTATTTCCACACCAAGTATTAAATGCACCTCACATTGCTTCTGTCCTTGTATAATGGGGAGACATAATAATTACCCAAGGTGAAGATGCTGTGAGAGAAGAGCACAGGATGCTATCTCAGGGCAGAGAAGGAGGGGTCAGGCAGGCTTCATGGAAGCGATGGCATTTGACTGAAGCTTCCAGGAAGGGTCAGGGCAGTCCTGGTTTTGGCACATTACCAGGAGAACCCGCCCTCTCATCACAGGCTGCCTAAGTGACTGGCAGTTCTGCTTTCCTTGTTTCCTGAAATTTCATCTCTACCAACTGTTCTGGGGCTAGAACATTGAGATTCTGAGAAGCAGTGGTCCTATTGGAATGCACAGGAGGCTGTCGCCTGCCATCTCCTCTCCTTTCCTTGGGCTGCGTTCCCAGGAAAGGCGCGAACTTTCTTCATGTCTCCTGGGTGAAACATTTAAATTCCACTGGGAAACCCCACTAATTCAAAGCCCAATGGCTCAGAATTTGTGATCATTTGGATAGGGGCTTGGATTAACTTTGTCCTTGAACTATTTGCGAAGGAAAGATTTTCTAATCACATAAATAGAGTAATTACTATATCATGGGTAATGTCTTTGGAAATTTTTTCAGTGGCTTTAGGAGAAATCAGAGGCACAGAATAAAGCTCAGGTCATTCAGTTTGATCACAGGGAGGTGGTTTGATTCCCAGCATCGCTGGCCAGATTCCATACTTCCTGTGATGGGGAACTCACCACCTCCTGAGATACCTGCTTCTGTCTTGTGGAGACCATTAGAATGGTCTTGCTTTTACAAAATCTCTCAGTGTGATCCCTAATCATTGGTTACATCTCTGGCTTCTGGAGCTGCAAA
>PVIY010038603.1:0-23772 GCA_004026745.1 Myrmecophaga tridactyla | reverse complement strand
ACATGAGCCAATGGTACGTGAACCTCATCTGTTGCTGATTATATCTTCAGCCGGCTAGGAGGCATGCCTGCTGCAATGAATGATGTTTGACTTAATTGGCTGGTGCTTAAATGAGAGAGCACAATGTGGCACAGCCCAAGCAGCTCAGCATACCTCATCTCAGCACTCACAGCTCAGCCCAGGCCTTTGGAGGTGCAGAAAGAAATCACCCCGGGGAAAGTTGTTGGAACCCAGAGGCCTGGAGAGAAGGCCAGCAGAGATCATCCTGTGCCTTCCCACGTAAGAAAGAACCTCAGCTGAAAGTTAGCTGCCTTTCCTCTGAAGAACTAATGAAATAAACCCCCTTTTATTAAAAGCCAATCCGTCTCTGGTGTGTTGCATTCTGGCAGCTAGCAAACTAGCAGAGTTTGTGTCATACCTGAAGTGGCAATGTTTTAATTTTTTAGCATATAAAAATGGTGCATCTTAATAACTATTGGGCCAGGTTTGATGAAATATAAAGATAAAACTGAACTAACCTGACACAGTAATGTTATGCAAGGTAATTACCACAGTGCCTAGTAATAAGGCATAAATCATGAGACATTCATGGAAATGAGCTGATATGCTACTTTCCCACCAAACTAAGCCTGTTTTGTTTTGCTTTCCCACTTGCTTCATTCCCCCATATATTGGACTTATTTCAAGATGCCTGCCACGTCCACAGTATTTAGAAGGTTAACCCTAAAGGGACAAGACCAGCCCATTGGGCCAGGAAGAGCCCATGTTCTGAAAGTGACCAGGATTTCTGGACCTGGCCCATGGCATTTCCTCTGTCCAAAATTTGAACTCAGAGCCCTAGTCTGCCCAGAGAGGAAGAGGGAACAGACAGAAGAAGGCAGGGCTGGCGACTGGAGGACTCCAAGGGATTGGTGGAGGTCTAAGCAACCAGAGTATTCCTGGTTCCACTTCCCAGGAAGCCTGGCGGCCTTTTTGCAAGAAATCTGTATTTTTACAATAAACTCTGTCCTCTGAGATGAACAAGCTGTGGCATGTACTCCTTGCAACAAGAACAGACCAGCTACAGCACTCAGGACCACCAATACCATCCCAGGGTGGGGTTGAGCCTGAGCAGAAGCCTCACTCAGTGAAAATCCTGACTGACTGCCCATCACCCAGGGACCCAAGTCCCAGCCATCTGGCCCCCATCAGGGCATTTCAGCTTCAGTGGAGAGACTCCAACAAGCAACAAATAAGAAAACACGGCAGCAGAGATGAAGAAATAAGACGGGACTGTGATGGGAAGGACAGGTGAGGGGCATTCCTGGGGCTGCAGTGTAGGTTCTGGGGAAGGTGGGGGCAGGTCCTCAGTACAGGTGCACCTGAGCCTCAGGGACATGGAGACATGGGGCTGTTCCAACTCTCCCAATCCAGAGCACCCTTCTCCCATCTGCCTCCAACCACCCGCCCCGCCCAGTGCTCGCCCTATTCCCTAAGAGTTTCCAAGTACTGAGATGCCCCTTTCACAGGGCAGTTCAGTCCATGAACATTCCTTGATAGGCCTGGGAGGGCTTGGACAAACAGCCCAGATGGCACCCAGGAGCCTGTACTGGTGGCGGCCCGGAATAGTAAATGCAGGGGCAGCTGTGGAGGCTGCCCTGGGCTGGGCACAGGAGTCAGGAGAGGGGGGTGTTTTAGTCTGCCAAAGCTAGCAGAATGCAACAACCAGAGATGGACTGGCTTCTAATAAAAGGGGATTTATTTAGTTAAAAACTTAACTTGTTCAGAGGAAAGGCAGCTGTACCAATTTGAAAGGATTTATGTACCCTAGAAAAGCCATGTTTTAATCCTAATCAATCTTGTGGGAGCAACAGTTTCTTCTAATCCCTATTCAGTACTATAGGTTGGAAACGTGATTAGGTTATCTCCAGGAAATGTAATTCAATCAATTGTGGGTATTAACTTTTGAATAGAGGGAGATGTGACTCTACCCATTCTACATGGGTCTTGATTAGTTTACTGGAATCCTATAGAAGATGAGACATTTTAGAGAGAGTTCCTCTTGAGAACAAGGAAAGAGCCGCAGTACCACAACAGAATGAGAAGAGAACTACAGAGTCTACCAGCCAGAGACCTTTGGAGTTGAAGAAGGAGAAGGCCACTGGGGAGCTTCATGAAGCAAGAGGACAAGAGAGGAAGTTAGTAGACATCCCCTGTTTGCCACATGCCTTTCCAGTGGAGAGAGAAACCCTGAACTTCATCGGCCTTCTTGAACCAAGGTGTCTTTCCCTGGATGCCTTAGATCGGACATTTCCATAGACTTGCTTTTGGACATTTCCATGGCCTTAGAACTGTAAACTAGCAACTTATTAAACTCCCCTTTTTAAAAGTTGTTCCAGTTCTGGTATATCGCATTCTGGCAGCTAGCAAACTAGAATAGTGGCTAACTTTCATCTGAGGTTCTCTCTAACACAGGAAGGCACAGGGCAATGTCTGCTGGCCTTCCCTCCCGGCTTCTGGGTTCCAACAGCTTTTCCTGGGGCAATTCCTTACTGCATCTCCAAACGTCTGGGCTGAGCTCCGAATGCTGACATGAGGCATGCAGAGCTGCTTGGGCTGTGCTGCATTAAGCTCTCTTCTGACCTCTTTCTTTTAAGCCTCCAGCTAATTAAATTAAATATCACTCATTGCAGAAGGCACTCCCCTTAGCCGACTACAGATGTAATCAGCCATAGATGATGTGGAATCAGCTACTAATTCAAGTCCACAGCATCAGAACTAGACACCATTATGTGGTCAAGTTGACACCTGACCTTAACTACCCCAGGGGTGGGAGAATGGGAAACAGAAGGGGGTGTGTGTCTGTCACTGGCTGCTGCCCAGGTGAGGAACCATGCATAGGTGGGGACAGAGGTCCAGGAATCCATGAGTTCTAACCATCTGGAGCATGGAGTGTGGGTGGGAAGAGCTGTGGCAGGCTAAACAAGCTTGTGACTGGTGTCACTAGGCAGAAAGAACCGGAACGCAGGCTCACAAGGCAGGATGCCAACTTCTCTCCAGTATTCTTGCTTTATTCCTTGTCCAGCTGCCCACATCTCACAGGTCCGTGGCCCAACAATGTTTAATAATGGCCTGAGTGCCCTGAGTGCCAGCATTCTAGTGGGGACAGGCAAGTAAATGAGTGCATAACCTTCCAAGTGGCAAATCGTGTGGTGGAGAAAAATCAAAGACAGGAAAGGGGGGAGGAGATTGATGGCAGGGAGTGGAAGTCTAGAGTATGGAGGCCCCTCTGATGAGACACTTGAGCAGACCTGAATGAAGTCACCTGGGGGCAGGAGATACATATGTGCAAAGGCCCTGAGGCAGTCTTGTCTGCCTGAAGGGGCAGCAAGGAGAGAAAAGTGGCAGAGGAGGCCAGTGAGACAGTTGTGACAGATCTTTCAGGCCTCATGGTACATGGTAAGTGTTTGGACTTTGGGAGGTGAGAAGCCACAAAGGAGGGAAATGACCTAACACATCTTTAAAGATAATCATGATCATTCTGGCAGCATGTGGAAAAAGATTGGGGGTGGGAGTAGGGGAGGACAGAAGCAGAGTGGCCTGAGGACATAACAGGCAAACCTCAGGCAGGAGGCAATGATGGGTGGACCTGGGTGGCAACAGCGATGAGCAGTCAGAAGACGTGAGGTGCATTAGGCAGGGGGCACTCTGCTGACAGAGGGAGTCTGGGATGGAGAGGAAGCCACGAGCCAACGATGAGCCTGAGATCTGGGCCTGAGCAGTGAGGATGCAAGGGCTGCCATCAGCGGCAAGGGGGCCAAAGAGGAAGGCTCAGGCACGGCAGAGAAAAGCAAGCTTGTTTCGGGCAGGTGGCTGTGAGGTGCCCCTGAGACCTGCAGTAGCGACTCTGTCTGGAGCCTGGGAAGCAGGCAGAGTTGACACCTGCCCACAGGGCTGAATGGGTTCCCATAGCAGCGCCAGCAGACAGAATGGTCCAGGCCCAAGAAGGTCAGGTGAGACCAGGGGAGAGACAAAGGAGGAAGCAGGAGGGGAACCTTTGCAGGGGAGTCAAGGAGTCCATGGGGCAAAGATGGGGCAGTGACTGATGGTGGCCTCCAGGTAGCAGAGGGGGCTGGAAGCAGCCAGGGTCCTGAGACATAGTTCTGCTCTGAACTAGGCTGGGAACAGCAGGGACGCAGCCTGACACAGGCCTTTTGGAACCCTCTCCTGTGCTTATTTCCAAATGGCAGGGAACCCTAGAAGAGTGTCCAGTCCACAGACACACAAAGACAAGAGGCTGGAACCAAGGGCCTCATTCCCATCCAGGGCTGAGTGCCAGAGATAACTTCAAAGGCACAGTCACAGCTACAGAGGCACTGGCCCCCTGCATGGGAATGGCTCCCACCCACTGTCTGCTTGTCTGCCTTGTTGGCAGTGTCTTTAGTAGGGTTTAAAGCTGTGTTACAATTTCACAGCCCTCAAGCACAACAAAATCAATGGTGAGGAAGTTTACATCTCTGCTTTAGGCATGATGGGCAAGCCTCAACCCACTGAGGACAGCAAAGGGGCCGCCTCCCTCAGCCTACCTCAAAGCTTGGGGCTGGTCCTGCATCTGCAAAGCGGGCAAGACTGGCCTGCATTGCCGCAATGAAAGCACCCAAAAATTTCATGGCTGAAACCCACCAAAAATGTTTTCTCTACAAACAAATCAGGATGAAAAAAATCAACTAGCTATTCACAAAAGCAATTAATTTAATCTGAAAGTTTGAAAATAAGCAGAACCACATATAACCAAGTAACTAAGCAGGTGCCTCCCTAATGGGGTCAGGAGGGATGCCTGGCCCACCTTATGGCCTGGCTTTTCCTTGTGAATTCCCACATGGCCTTGCCCACTGCAGGTTGCACACACCCGGAGCCATGAGCACCCTAATAAACCAACCAGGGCTGCTGAGGGTGCAGCTGCTTCTCTTTCCCTACCATGACTAACCTACCCTGATGAAGAACTCCATGGAAATTCTCACCCGGTGAGCAGTGGATAGAGGACCTTCGCCGTCCCCTCACCGATCTCTCCACCCAATTCCTGTGCCCATGGCAAGCCCTGTAGTGGGCCCCAACCCCAGCTGGCATGCTGGCATAACCGTCAAAATCTGCAGTCTTCACATGGCCTCATGACTGTGATGAGGTTCTGCCTAAACCAAGCCATTTCTGAGAGATGACTCAGGCCCGGGCTGTGGGGGCAGATGGGATGGGGTAAGGCATCTGCTCGGATGGCACAGCTCTCAGCTGAGGCAGGTTGAGCCCTGGGTGGCATTTGCAGGCTGCTTCTTGATCTTGCAGAGCGGCAGTGCTTTAGGGCACCTTCCAGGGGCAGAGGCAGCAGCCTCTTGGCACCTACTCCTGAGTTGTTTTCAGAAGGTATTTTCTAGAACATAACCCTAGCCTGTTTCTTCAGTCCCCCAACAATTTGGTCAAACTCTCCAAATCACACAATAAATCCCTTCTTGGGTTAAACTTGTGAGAATGGATGCTACTGTCTGCAACTAGGAGAGATGAACAATAAAAACATCCACTTTCAGCTCATTTCTTCTTTAGTCAGCAGGTGGAGAAATCCTTCCCCAGTGTGCTACTCAAGGCACAGTCCATGGACTGGGTGTTCTGGGTCCATGAGGAGGGGATGACCAAAGTGCTTAGAAACTTTTACAGCAACTTGACATTGCTATGATAGCCACACAGGTGATCATTTTCTTGGTAATTCATTTTTATTGACACTTTATAAAACTACTGGTCTACAGCCGTGACAGCTAAGCACATGAACATTTACCTGGTAATTCATCTTACTGTATTTTCTAAAAGCATTGGTATTTTCGAAAATACAGTAGGATGGTCTACAGATTAAGGGAAAAAACCTTGGTCTTCTACAATAGATCATTTTAGAAACACTGGTCCAAGCACCAGTCAGAAGATACCTCTCGTCTGCTTTAAAATCCACCACTGTACTTCTGGGAAGATGGCAGAATAGGATAGGTCGAATTCACCACTGCTCCAAAGAAAAGCTAGAGAAGGAACAGAAAAATGACCTGGAGAGTGATTCCAGGGTATAAGTGACATGGGAGGGTCTTCTACACCACACAGGGATGCCCTGGTTGTAAAAGCAGAAGAACTGAAACGAAGAGAACCAGAGACCAGCAAGCTAGTGCAAACGGCCCAGCATGTCGCTTTCCAGACAGAGGCCTGGCGCTATGCATGGACAGGGAGACCGGACAAGGAAGTAAGCCAAGCTGCGTTCTTTAAACGGCTACCTTCATGCGTGCCACCCTGCCCGGTGCCCCACGACTCCCCTCATACCCCAAGCACCTGAACCATGTCACCCACTCCCCCACCACGCTCCAAGCACCCCCTCCTCAAACCTTCTTCCCACACATCCCTGCCCCACCCCTCACCCCACAATGCATACTAGCCTGTCCCAGCCAGACCCTCCTCTCCCGCACAAGCACATAGTGTCGCCCTGGGGCCTCCCAAGACCCAGTAACCTCCATCTCCCCCTTTCTGCCCCCTGCAGGCACTCACTTGCTCATCTAGGCTGCAGGCACTCACCTTCATAACTGGGTCACACCCACACCCAGCCCATACAGTCATGCATCTACGCCCACCCACCCCCTCCACACACCCCCACCCCGAGCTCAGTGCACATGTACATAAGCGTCCAGCCCCCTACACACAAGCAACCACATGTGCCCACTCACACCATGCCCCCTCAGCTCTGGGCAAGCGCTGACCTGTGCATGCGGGCCACACCCACCCCCAGCCCAAGGTGGCACAATCACACCTCGCTGCCTCTCTACTCTCTGCATGTGCACACCAGGGTGCTGCCCGCCAGACCCACGCACACAGGGCTCTGCCCCCCAGATCCACACACCGGCACAGCCATTTCCTCCCTGCCGGGCACCCACGTATCTATGCACAGACCTCTTGACCCCTGCACCCCATCACCACTGCCCCACACGTGCACAACCTTGCCCCCCATGGCACAAGTGCCCTCCTGCACCTGGCAGGTGCTCTTGGGTATATGTGTGCTACATAGCCTCTACCCCACCCTACCTCTGCACCTGCGATGCTTGCCAGGGCCCTGCCCACCTATCATCACCCACCAACACACATCCCGTCTCTACATATGCATATATCCACACCCTGGCCCCCCTGGGCCACTCCCCCTGTGTAAGGACACACCTGTGCCCCAACCTCCCTGTGCCCCGACTTCTATTCCCTGGACCCCAAACGCTGACATCCACAACCCACAGGCTTCACACGCCCACCTGCACACTGCCCACATAACAGCCCCCATGCATTCACTCAGCACCCCCATCTGCTCCCGCCATGCCCTACCTCTGTGTCCCCCACACCACACCCTGCTCCTGTGTTCCAAGGCCTACCTGAGCTGCATCTTATCCCCACAGCCCCCGCAATGCATGACCACAACACTGTGATCCGCACCCCACGCTCACAGGCACCAGCGTAGAGAACAGGACCTGTGCATATACCTGCGCCACAACCCGTTACCACACTGTTGTGCCCCTCCCCACGCCCTGCATCCTGCTGCATCCCCATCCTGCAAATACAAAGCTTTAGACTACTGAAGTAATCGACTTATAAAGTAATCCTATCAAGATATTTACATGCCGCAAAGACAACCGAAGATCAATAACCATATGAAGATGCAGACAGATACAGCCCAGTCTAATAACCAAATTAAAACACCAGAGAAGACACAGACTTCATTTCAACTAATCAAAGATTTTCATATAACTTTACTAAATAAAATCAGAGAGATGGCTAATGGCATAAAAGAGATCAGGAAGACACCAGAAGAGCATAAAGAGGAATTTCAAAGAATAAATAGAAAAATACCATATATCACAGAGATTATAGATGCTGTAGAACAAATAAAAAATATACTAGAGACACACAACAGCAGATTTGAAGAGGCAGAAGAAAGAATAAGCAACTTAGAGAACAGGACGATTGATTCTGAACACACAGAAGAGCAAATGACAAAAAAGATGGAAAATTTTGAATTGGATCTCAGAGAAAGGATGGACAAAACAAAGCACACAAATATAAGAATCATCAGTATTCCCAAAGGAGAAGAGAAGAGTAAAGGGCTAGGAAGATTAGTTGAGAATATAATGGGGGAAAACTTCCTGACCTTTATAAAAGATATAAATATGCAAATCAAAGAAGCCCAACAAACTCAAAATAGAATAAATCCAAATAAGCCTTCCCAAAGACACATACTAATCAGTTTTTCAAATATTGAAGGGAAGCAGAAAATCTTGAAAGTGGCAAGAGAAAAACAATCTACTACATACAAGGGAAACCACATAAGACTGAGTACACACTACTCAACTAGCACTATGGAGGCAAGAAGGCAGTAGTATGATATATTTAAGATCCTAGAGAGGAAGACTTCCAGTCAAGAATTCTGTACCCAGCCAAACTGTCCTTCCAAACTGAGGGAGAGATTAAAATTTTCACAGACAAACAAACGCTGAGAGAATATATCAACAAGAGACTAGTTCGATAAGAAATATTAGAGGCAGTTCTGCCAGCTGAAAAAAAAAAGATAGGAAAGGGGGGTCTGGAGGAGGGCACAGAATTGAAGAATACCAGTAACAGTAACCTAAAGGATAAAAAGAAAAAGAAGGAAAAGTATATATAGATCTGACAAATAAAATCCAAAAGATAAGACAGTGGATTCAAGGTAATAACTTTGAATGTTAAAGGACTAAACCTACCAATTAAAAGATACAGGTTGGCGGAATGGATTAATAAATATAATCCAGCTATTTGTTGCTTAGAAGAGACTCGTGCTAGACACAAGGATACAAACAGATTTAAAGTGAAAGGATGGAAAAAGATGTTCTATGCAAGTTGTAACCAAAAGAAAGCAGGACTAGCTATACTAATATCAGACAAAATAGACTTTAAATGTAAAGACATCAGAAGAGACAAATAAGAACACTATATATTAGTAAAAGACAATTAACCAAGAAGAAATAACAATCATAAATGTCTATGTTCCCAATCAAGGAGCTCCAAAGTACATGAAAAAGACACTGGCAAAACTGAAGGGGGTGATAGTTGTTTCAACAGTAATAGTAGGAGACTTCTGTCTCCTCTACAGACAGAACAACCAGACAGAAGATCAACAAGAAAACAGAGAACTTAATGTGTTAAATGAATTAAACCTAACAGACATATATAGGTCATTACACCCCAAAACACCAGGATATATATTCTTCTCTAGTGCTCATGGAACATTCTCCTGGGACAAAACAGGTCTTTATAAATTTTAAAACACTGAAATTATTCAAAGCACTTACTCTGATAACAACGGAATGAAGCTGGATATCAATAACCACCAAGGATGGAGAACACTCACAAATCTATGGAGATTAAATAACATACTTTTAAACAACCAGTGGGTCAAAGAGAAATTGCTAGAGAAATCAGTAGTTATCTGGTGACTAATGCAAATGAGAATACAACATATCAGAACTTATGGGATGTGACAAAGGCTATGCTGAGAGGGAAATTTATTGTCCTAAGTCCCGATATTAAAAAAGAAGAAAGAGTGCGGGCCATGATGGCTCAGCAGGCAAGAACGCGTGCCTGCATGCCAGAGGACCCGGTTTCGTTTCCCAGTGCCTGCCCATGTTAAAAAAAAAAAAAAGAAGAAGAAGAAAGAGCAAAAATCGAGGACTTAAATGCTCACCTGGAGGAACTTCAGAAGAAACAGCAAACTTACACCAAAGCAAATGCAAAAAGAGAAATAACAAGGATTAAAGCAGAGTTAAATAAAAGAGAGAAAAAAAGAATAATAGAATCAATAAAACCAAAAGTTGGTTATTTGAGAAAATCAGTAAAATTGATGGGCCACTAGCAAGACTGACAAAGAAAAAAAGAGAGAGGATACAAATAAACAAAATCAGAAAGGAAAAAGGGTGTGTTAACACAGACCTTGAAGAAATAAAAGAAATCATAAGAGCATACTATGAACAACTACACGCCAACAAACTAGACAACTTTGATGAAGTGGACAAATTCCTGGAAACACACAAACAAGCTATACTGACTCAGGAAGAAACAGAAGATCTCAACAAACCAATCACAAATAAAGTAAAGAGATTCAGTAATCAAAACTCTTCCTACAAAGAAAAGCCCAGGGCCAGATGGCTTCACAGGGGAATTTTCAAACATTCCAAAAAAAACTAACACCAATCCTATTCAAACTTTTCCAAAGAAAATTGAGAAAAAAGGAACACTACCTAACTCATTTTATGAAACTAATATTCTAATACCAAAACCAGGTAAAGATGCTATAAGAAAGGAAAACTACAGACCAATTTCCCTAATGAATATAGATGCAAAAACTCTCAACAAAATACTAGCAAATCGAATCCAACAACACATTGAAAGAATTATACACCACGGCCAAGTGGAGTTTATACCAGGAATGCAAGGATGATTCAAAAGAAGAGAATCAGTTAATGTAATACTGCATATTAACAAATCAAAAGGGAAAAATCACATGATCATCTTGATTGATGCTGAAAAAGCATTCAACAAAATTCTGAAAAACTTTTTTGAAGTCAAAAGGTAGGAATCAAAAGTAACTTCCTCAACATGATAAAAGGCATACATGAAAAAACCATATCCAGCATCATACTCAATGGAGAGAGAATGAGACAAGGGTGCCCTCTGTCACCATTACTATTCAACAATATACTAGAAGTTCTAGCTAGAGCAATCAGACAGGACAAAGAAATAAAAGGCATCCAAAGTGGAAAGGAAGAAGTAAAACTTTCATTATTTGCAGATGATATGACATCATACTTGGAAAATCCTGAGAAATCTACAAGAAAGTTACTTGAGCTAATAAACAAGTTCAGCAAGGTGGCAGGTTATAAAATTAATGTGCAAAAATCAGTAATGTTTCTATATACAAGCAATGGCCTAAAAGAGAAGTCAATTAAGGAAAAAAATGCATTTAAAATAGCAACTAAAAAAATCAAGTATCTTGCAATGAACATAACTAGGGATGTAAAGGTCTTGTACACAGAGAACTGCATAACATTGTTAAACGAAACCAAAGAAGATCTACATAGGTGGAAAGACATTTCATGTTCACGGACAGGAAGGTTAAATGTAGTTAAGATGTCAATTCTATCTAAATTGATCTACAGACTCAACGCAGTACCAATCAAAATTCCATCAAACTACTTTAAAGACTTGGGAAAGCTAGTTACCAAATTCACATGGAAGGGAAAGAGACCCCGAATAGCAAAAAACATCCTAAAAAAGAAGAACGAAGTGAGAGGATTAACATTTCCTGACTTTAAAACGTATTATAAAGCCAAAGTAGTCAAAACAGGATGGTACTACACAAAGAAGTACTGACCAATGGTATTGAATGGAGAATGCAGAAAAAGACCACCAAATCTATGGTAAACTGATCTTCAACAAGGCCCCCAAAACCACTGAACTGGGACAAAATAGTCTTTTCAATAAATGGGCATGGGAAAACTGGATATTTTTCATATTCATTCATAAGAATGAAAGAGAATTCTTACATTACACCCTATAAAAAATTAACTCAAATTGGATCAAATACCTAAACATAAGAGCCAGTACCATAAAGCTCCTAGAAGAAAATGTAGGGAAAAGTCTTCAAGACCTAGTGATAGGAGAGTAACTTCCTAAACTTTACATCCAAAGCTCAAACAACAAAAGAAAAAAAAATAGATAAATGGGAACTCCTCAAAATCAAATGCTTTTGTACCTCAAAAGACTGTCAAAAAGGTGAAGAGGCACCCAACCCAATAGGAGAAAATATTTGGAAATCACACATCGGATAAAGGCTTGATATCCTATATACATAAAGAAATCATATAACTCAAAAATAAAAGAACAAGCAACACAATTATAAAGTGGGCTAAAGATATGAATAGACATTTTTCTCAAAAGCACATGAAGAGGTGCTCATTCTCATTAGCTATAAGGGAAATGCACATTAAGAGTACAATGAGATACCATCTCACACCTATTAAGAATGGCTGCTATTACTAAGTATAGGATTGCCATATAATCCAGCAATATCATTGCTAAGTATCTATTCAGACGACATGAGTGCAAGGACACAAATGGACATTTGCACACCAATGTTTATACCAGCATTATTTAAAATTGCCAAGAGATGGAAACAGCCCAAATGTCTATCAACAGATGAGTGGCTAAACAAGCTGTGGTTTATACATATGATGGAATATTATGCAGCTGTAAGACAGAATAAAATCATGAAGCATGTAACAACATGCATGGACCCTGAGGACGTCACACTGAGAGTAGCCAGAAACAAAAGGACAAATACTGTATGGTTCACTGATATGAACTAACATTAAAAATGAGTAAACTTGGAGAATTTCAGTTAAGAACAGAGGTTATCAGGAGATAGAAATAGGGTAGATATTAGGTAATCGGAGCTGAAGGGATACAGATTGTGCAACAGAACTGATTGTAGAAATTCAGAAATGGATAGCACAATACTACATGAGTGTAGCACAATAATGTAAGTATACTGAATGAAAGCGAATGTGAGAATGACAGAGGAAGGAGGGCTGGGGGCACATATGAAACCAGAAGGAAAGATAGTTGATAAAGACTGAGATGGTATAATCTAGGAATGCCTAGCATGGACAATGATAGTGACTAAATGTACAAATTAAAAAATGTTTTTGCATGAGGAAGAACAAAGGAATGTCAATATTGCAGGGTGGTGAAAATAGATGGTCATTCATATTTTAAAACTTCAACTTCTGTGTAAAACTAAAGCGAGAAATGTTTATTTGGCACAAAATTTATATTTTGATTAGTGCATTTCCTAATTTAACTTATGGACAATTTAACTGAACACTATAAGTACATGGAACCTTGAATAGGGCATGAGATTTTGTAAGTTTGTCCAGGTTAGTGTGATGCCCAATAAATCCCTGAGTGATTTGAACAATGAATAAAGAAGTATTTGCAAATGGAGAGAAAGGAGGAAAATTCAAATTCCCCATTTGGAGAATTCCTGATATTCTCACAAGCAGTGGGGACACCAAATCAATAGGCAAAGCCCTTGATCTTGGGTTTGTTTCTATGAAACTTATCCCCGCAAAGAATAGGCTAAGACTACTTAAAATTAGGCCTAAGAGTCACCCCCAAGAACCTCTTTTGTTGCTCAGATGTGGCCTCTCTCTCTCTCTCAGCCAACTTGGCAAGCAAACTCACTGGCCTCCCCCTCTCTATGTGGGACATGACTCCCAGGGATGTAAGCCTCCCTGGCAATGTGGAACAGAAATCCTAGAATGAACTGGGACTCAGCATCAAGGGATTGAGAAAACCTTCTTGACCGAAAAGGGGAAGAGAGAAATGATACAAAATAAAGTGTCAATGGCTGAGAGATTTCAGAATCGAGAAGTTATCCTAGAGATTATTCTTATGCATTATATAGATATCCCTTTTCAGTTTATGGTATATTTGAGTGCCTAAAGGAAGTAGCTGAAACTGTAGAACTGTTCTCCAGTAGCCTGGTTTCTTGAAGATGATTA
This sequence comes from Myrmecophaga tridactyla, assembly GCA_004026745.1. NCBI lineage: Eukaryota > Metazoa > Chordata > Mammalia > Pilosa > Myrmecophagidae > Myrmecophaga > Myrmecophaga tridactyla. Next base: position 10,144 of record PVIY010038603.1, on the reverse strand, counting down.
TATAAAGATATAACGTTTATAATGTGACTGTGTGATTGTGAAAACCTTGTATCTGATGTTCCCTTTATCTAGGGTATGGACAGATAAATAAAAAATATGAATAAAAATAAACAAATAATAGTGGGAACAAAGGTTAAAATATATTGGGTAGATGGAAATACTAGTGGTCAATGAGAGGGAGGGGTAAGGGGTATGGTATGTATGAGTTTTTTTCTTTTATCTTTTTCTTCTTCTGGAGTGATGCAAATATTCTAAAAAATGATCATGGTGATGAATACATTACTATGTGATGATACTGTGAGCCACTGACTGTACACCATGTATGGAATGTTCGTATGTTAAGAATGCTTGTGTTGTATGTTGTTTTGTCAATAAAAAAAAAAGAATGGCTTCTATTAAACAAACAGGAAACTACAAATGTTGGAGAGGCTGTGGAGAAACTGGGACACTTACGCCCTGCTGGTGGGAAAGTATAATCGTACAGCCACTATGGAAGACAGTCTGGTAGTTTCTCAGAAAACTATATATTAAGTTGCCCTCTGACCCAGCAATACCATTACTCTGTATATACCTAGAAGACCTGAAAGCAGTGACACAGAGATTTTCATACTGATGTTCATAGCAGCACTATTCACAATTGCTAAAACATGGAAACAACCCAAGTGTCCATCAACAGACGAATGGATTAACAAAATGTGGTATATCCGTACAATGGAATATTATAGAGCAGTAAGAAGAAATGATGTCCTGAACCACATGACAAGATGGATGAACCTTGAGGACATAATGCTGAGTTAAATAAGCCAGACACAAAAATGACAGAAACTGTATGATTCCACTTTTATGATCATGGTTAAGTTAAAATCAGAGGCTTATAATACACAATATAGGGGACTTAGAGATACACAGAAGCTTGAGATGGGTGAACAGTTTACTAATGAGGTTGAATTTAATTGAAAGGGAATAGATAGAAGTGAAGGCATTCACTAGTGGGTCTATAAGTAATTTTAGCATATTGAAGGTGAACGTGATTGAAAGGGGTTGTGTAGACTCATGTATCTCACTGATTAACACTACATATATAAGTAATTTCTTGCATGTACCACTGCAAAAGTATGACTCTTGTACAAAGAGGGGGAAAAATGATATTGCATACTCTGGGCTACGTTTAACAGGAAAACATCAGCAGTACCGCAGTAATACCAGGGGTACATAATTGGGGGAGGGATAAGAGTTAGAGGGAGGTTTGGACTTTCTATTTGGTGAGGTTACGTTTATTAGCAATCTTTCTCTTGGGAACAATGAAATTATCCAAAATTGAGAGTGCTGATGGACTGTTGACTTTGGACATTATACATGAGGCCCAGTAGACAGAGGTGGCTGAAAGATGCACTGACTGAGAAGTAGAGTGGCAAACGACGGTGTAAATAAACGATTGAACGAGGTGCTGCTACAAAAAGGAAGGAAGTTCTGGGGCATGCAACTGTGTGACTGAACCTTTGGTGAGGAAAAATAAACAAAAGAGCAAATATTGTGTGATCTCATTTAGAAAATACTTATAAGAAAACTGGGACCTAGACTGTAAGTTCTTAGAGCAGTCACATTTAGTCTGGAGTGATAATTGTTATTTACAGATTCTGAGGGGCTGTTTTATATATGTATAACCTATATTTAGAGATAAGAACAAAGCTGATCAGGTCAGGATTAAGATAATTCAGAAAATAGGGATAAGGAAGACATTGCATGTATTTTAGAACTTCACCTACTTTTTGAAACCAAAAGAAGAACGTACGTCCAGAACCTAGGTTTGCTGTAGCATTTAATCTAAATCAACCTGTCTGGATAGATCAGTTAAGCAATCCAAACACAGGGAGCCTAGAATAAGAACGAGAGCCTTTAATCCTGTATAACTTAATGTAATGCCTGGATACATTCCAGAGTATATTAACCAGATAATCAAAAAGTATTGGCAAAGTTCCTTGAGGGATGGGAGAAAAATTATGGAACTGTTAAACTTTACCACTGGGGAAACCCTGGATACTGTACCAAGCATTAGGATCATCTAAATCAATTGGCCAAGCCCTTGATCTTGAGGCTTGCTCTTGTGAAGTTTACGCATGTGGCGGAGAAGTTTAGCCTACCTATAGGTATAGGTATGTGACCTCCGGAGGACCTCTTTTGTTTCAGATGAGGCCTTTCTCTCTCTAAGCCCAACATTGCAAGTGAAACCATTGCCCTCACCCCTACGTGGGACAGGACATCCAGGTATGAAAGCCTCCCTGGTGGTGTGGGAGATGATCCCCAGCAATAAGCCTGGCCCTGGTAGTGTGGGATCAACAATGCCACCCTCACCAAAAAAGGGGAAAAGAAGTGTAACAAATAAGGTTTAAGTGGCTGAGAGAGTTCAAATAGAGTCGAGAAGCTACACTGGAGCTCACTCTTATGCAAGCTTCAGTTAGACATTACTACCTATCATAACTTGCCAACCCCCAACCAAAACCATTCCTGCCAATCCTAAAGAATACCTAGGCATTATATAAGATTCTACAAAGGTTCCATGCACTAGGGTAACTTTCCAAAACCTACAACCTCCAGATGGGTCCAGGTAAGTCCTGAAGTGCAAATGGGGCCAGCCCTTCCAGAACATTAACTAGTTCCATCCCTCATCCCATATTATTAACAGCCGCTTCCAACATGAAAAAGTTAGAAAAAGTTAGCATATCCCAAAATAGCCCTAAGGAGTGGGAAAAAGGTCAAAAGTGATGGTGGAGTTATACAGAGAAAGTCTGGTTTAACGAAAGAGCATGAGTGCTGAATCATTGTATTGAAATATTTCTTTTGGCCTCCAGTGCCTTGGAGCAGCTAGAAAAAAAACCTGGAATTGTGGCCCATGCCAAATTCTGACATCTATTCTCCAACTAATTGTTGTGATGTACTTTGAAATTTGTTGCTTTTATGTGTATATGTTATTTAAAGAGAAGGAGGAGTATAACAGAGAAGACAAGGTTTAACAAGTGAGTATGACTGCTGAATCATTATATTGATATTTCTGTTGGTCTCCAGTATCTTGGAGCAGCTAGAAGAAAAACCAAAAAATCATGAACTGTAACCCATACTTAACTTTAAAATCTGTTCTATAAGTACTTGTTAAAATACACTTGGAAATTTATTGCTGTTTTGTATATATGCTATTTTTCACAATAAAAAAGAAAAAAACATTAAAAAAAAAAAAAAAAACAGAAACACCACAGTTCCTCATTGCACTTAGAATCAAGGGCATGTCTTATTCTGGCTTTACCAGCCCCACAGGTCCTTGCCTCTCTCAATTCCTCCAACTCTCTTGCATGGGCTTCAGCCACACTGGCCTACTGAACTGTGGCCTCAGGGCCTTTGCACTCTGCCACCCCTCCCTATCCTATGGACCTACTACATTCACTAGTAGCCCTTACCCTGTCTGAAATTTCTTGGTTACTATCTGACTGTCCTTGTCAGTTTGTGAGCTGCACAGGGGCAGGAACTGTGCTGTGTTCCCAGTGTATTCTGCCTCCAGAACGGCCCATGGCCGTTGGACAGCCAAAAGTCCTCTCCTGCAACTTGTCTAATTCTCCCCCTCAAAATCTTTTTGTACCTCTCTAGCCCACAATCATTACTATCTTATGTGATGTCTACTGCATAAAGAGAAGATTACCCCTAAACGATTCACTTTCTCTAAGTTGATCTCTCCAGTAGACTATACACCCTTTGAATATAAAAAAATACATCCTCTATTTTTCTTTCTCTCTACCAGAACCTTGCACACTGCCAGTCCCTTTGACACACTGCCGGGCCCCTTGCACACTGCCAGGCTCCTTGCACACTGCCAGGCCCCTCCTCACTGCCAGGCCCTTCCGCTCTGCAGGGCCCCTTGCACACTGTCAGGCCCATTGCACATTGCTGGGCCCCTCCACACTGCAGGGCCCCTCACACATTACCAGGCCCCTTGCTCACTGCTGGGTCCTTCAGAGAGTGCTGGGCCCCTCCCCACTGGCCTCCACACTGCTGGGCCCTCTGACACACTGTTGGGCCCCATTACACTACTGGGTCCCTCCACACTGCAGGGCACCTTGACATATTGCTGGACCCCTTGAAAACTGCCGTTAACAACTTAGCTTTGTATTTTCATTCAATCTTGCGAGCCTCAGCATCCTCCTCTGTGAAACAGGGGTGCTGCAACAGTGCCCACCACCCACCACGTGGGCTATCAAGGGGCAGGATGCCCTGTGGGCCCAGCCTCCCAGAGCGTAAACCCCCTTCTTCCTTCACCTTTATAATGGAGGGAGGATCACCATGAGGATTAAGCGCTGAGTAGAAGCCTGGCATGCAGTCAGCGCTCATGATGTGTTAGCTATTGTCACCAGTGCACTATTTCATCAATTCTAACATTCTAAGACAGATCTTTTTTTCTTTCTTCACATTTACCAACTCTAAAATCAGGATACATATTGCACTATTTAGTATCTTACAAGCCCTGTCAGCAACTTTTTGTATGCTTTAACATCTCTGAAACCAGGATACTTTTGCCAGCGACAGCATCTTAGATCCAAGGTACTATGTACAGCATATGGCCTATAAGATACTCGATATGTAAGGAATGAAAGAACAAGCATGGCATAAATGTCCATCGATTTGTAATAGTCTGTTTACTACAATCTCTCTGTGTAGGCAGGTGCTGAAATAAATGTATTTGATCGCTCCAATTATACAATTCCCCTACTACTAGAATTCAAGTATTTCTTTCTAAACAAACCTCTCTCAAATGTGTAAACACATAGCAACTTACTGGAAATTCTCCCCTCCCCTTGAGTTTTACAATGTCACACTTTAGAAACCAAAAATAAGAATTCTAATAAAAGACATATAGCTTATGGAGAAAATTGTTAATAAGCAAAAAAAAAGCGATTATGTAGTATCTTTAAAAAGCAAAATATTGGCTTGCTGGTAAAAAGAACACTGCAAATGAAACTAATAAACGTTTAGTGATTGTATCACTAATATGTGATTCCCTACACAGATGCTGTTAGATATAAATACACAAAGAGTAGGGAAGTGAAGAATCTTTATTAGATATTATGTACTTAAAAACGTAACAAGAGAGTTGCACCTCCTTTATCCAGCCCATCTGCAGTAAGATGTTTAATAAATGAAATTGTCAGATAAATGAGGTTTACTCCTAGTGCATAAAACCCTTCTCTATTGTGACACTTAAAAAGGGAACCTTTCTAAACCATTTCATATACTTCCCCACTGAAATAGCCCGGAGTCCACAATCCATGATGGGCTGTGCATTCTCCAGTGCATCTTGAGGAATCTGGAGGCTTGGGGCTATTTACAAGACTGCTCTCTCTATATCCATAAATATTTTTTCTTATGTACATGTTTTATATTTTCAGTCTCCTTCCCCATTATTGGAATGCCACCTGTCACTTTCTACTACTACTGTAAAAGCCTGTTCTATCTAATAGCTCTATTTTTAAGAGGTCATGGACCAAGAAACCAGATAGCTAAGTTTGTTAGAATTGGACTTAAAACAAGATTAATGTTTGAATGAGAGCTTTCCTACCAATAAAGGACACAAGATTTGTAACTTAAAAGAAATACCTTACATTCCCAGATATACAGCAATCTTATTTTGCCAATGAGAAGATCTAAGTTTCTCAACCAACTTGCATACATAAACTTTTATGAATGTAGAAAAACTTGTCTACTTTGTGTAGGTATTTATTAGTAATTTACCAACCTAGATATATTTAAAATCACAAACAGAATATAATAATTTTGAAATAAAGCTTTTTTCCACTCTCCCACTTCATAAAAACAATTTATTTAAACTCTTCATAAGCATCTTCAATGTCAGTGTCTTATTCATCACAAGACTAACTCCTTGATCTCACAGCTTTCATAGCACATTGTCTTCCTTTGGGCCTAACTTGTTTGAGATAATAGCCATTTAAAAATAATCTATAATGCTGTCACTAAAATCCTATTCCAATACACAAAGTCATTCATATGACATTACGGCAGCTGATTTTTTTCGCCTGTCCTGTAAGTATAATGTGATTTGGAAAGTCACATTACACTTAATGTGTTGCTGTTTTAGAGACAGTGACAGGGTAAGTACTGTCACCTAATGCTTGCAAGGGTGAGGTTAGCCCCAGGAACACCTGCTGAGTGTGGGCCTACTCCAGCCCCCTTCCCTCCTCTTTCCATTCCTGATCTCCAAACCAGCCCTCACTGAGGTTGGTTCAGGCCAAACAGCTCGCCAATAAATGCATGCATAACCTGGACCATGAGACTTTGTAGGGGGCAACAGAATAGGAGGCCTCTCTCTGCTGAGGGTTCTTTGGGGGGATAGAAGAGAATGCTGAGCAGCAGAATGAGCGGGGTGAGCCATGACCCTCAGAGTAGGGCAGGCCTGGGAGCAAAGCCCCCTCTCCAGCAGCTCACGGGGATCAAGGCCTGAGCTGTGGATCTCTGTCCCCCTACTGCTGCCTCCTCCCCCCACCAGGCTGATGCTCCAAGGCTGTGGTTGTACCCCTCACTGGCAGCCACGCTCTGGATGGAGCCAGAATACCTGCTCTCTATATTTACTCAAGATAACTGCACTATAGGAACTAATGATTTTGAGAACTAAAACTAGGCAGATGTGAACCACAAGCTCTAAGAGAGGATTTTAGATTGGCTTTCAGATTATTCTACGTACCTCGTATTAGCTCATAAATATTCATGTCCATAAGTTCACATATTAGTGCAAGAGAACCAGATTTTCTGTCACTGAAGAAGAAAGCAGGTTTTAAAACATTTTTTTCTTATCTTAATCAGAAAATAAATCAAATCTTTAACTAACTTCTAAACATTTTTGGTAAACATTAGGTATCCCCATAGTAGATAAAATCAGCGGTGATCAAATGACTGAAACAGTGGAGGTTTTGATTTTAAATCAATTTTCAAGTTAAAATTAATTTTAAATAAGAGTAACACTCTATGTTAAAAGCAAAAATTCTAAAAGTCCTTTAAAAAGAAAGAGATGTGTCTTGGAAATATACAATTAACTAACAGTAGAAAGAAGAAATTAGGTTGGGGAGTTGGTTAAGCAAAACAATTACAGAAAAAAAGGTTTAATTCATGCTCTGTGGCTGCACACTTAGTTTTAATTCACCGAAACTGGTCTCAGGTAATTGGGATAAATTACAATGGGGGAGTAAAAACAAAGAAATAAAAACCAGTCCAGGAAAAAGACAGAGGAATCCCTGTCCCACTCCCAGAGACAGAGGCCTCTAAAGTCTCTAGCCTCCCCTGAAGGGGGCCCTGGGCTTCCAGCAGGGGATCCCAAGTGACTCCCAGACACTACTCTGGGTACCTGCTGGAGCCTCAGTCCCCAGTCTCTCCGGCTGTTGGGAGACCCTCCAAGAAGTGTAGAGGAAGCACGTCACAATCCGAGGTTGTAATGATTACATGTGAACCCAACTCTGGACCTGGCCCCAACTGGCTTCTAAGACTAATGTAGACCAGGAGACCACACAGCTAGGACAAAACATCTTATTTTTGAGTTTTAACATGTTCACCCTTGTAATAAAATCCACTGCACTCTCCTTTGTCAGATTAAAACTACTTTGCTGGTATCATGGTCTGGCTGCCCTCAGAGCTGCAGAGGAGCTTCTAGTCTCAGACATGCCTTCTCTGAGCATCAGTGCCCAGTGCCCACTGCCCACCGAAGGCAGCTGAAACCAGAGATTCCCTAGCTCAGGGCCCAGAAGAGCAGGGCAGAGCTCCCGCATGCCAAGCAGCACTCACAGAGAAGCTGGACTTTGCCTTCTTGATGGGCAGGTGAACTTACAGAAACCTTTCTACAATTAGAACAGAAATTTAAAGTCCCTGCAATTATATCGATTCTGACAAGAAAGGCTGCAAGGAGACTATGCAGCTGTAACAAGTGGCAGCAATAACATAAGACAAGACAATCCCTGAAATATACAGTAGTGTTTTCCCATTTGGTCATAATTCCAACTAGGGGATTAAGTGTCACCCGTCAATATATACACAGAAATGCAACGTGAGTTACAGGAGACAAACCACGTGACTCAAGCATGCTTAAATGATAAGCAGTCCCCTAACTCAGGGTATTTCCAGGAAAAGGACTAATTATGTATATTTGGGAATCAGATAAATATTTGTCCAAATAAAAATGTGACGTAAAATAAAATGAGAATACTACTCTCTAAGCCAATTTAAAATGCTTAGGATGGTTTCCTTTCTTAAAAAGGGAAATAATCATTATCATCAAATGCAGATAACTTTTAAAACCCGAATATACTTACAAAACAACTTCATGCAACATAAGGATATTTGGATGCGGATTCAGACGTCTCAGTGCTTGAATTTCTCGTAGATTGTTCACTTGCTCAATACTATTTTGTAGGTAAAAATAAATAACTAATTTACAATTTAGGTCAGCTTTAAAATTAGGGTTATTAAATCATTATTAATTATCCATGACCACAAGTGAAAAAAAATCACAAGTATTTCAAACAAATTAATCAGGTTTTATTTCTCCTATCAGAAGTTGAGCATATCTCATTTCTGCATTATCTTTTTTTTTTTTAATATGGAACACTTCATGAATTTGCATGTCATCCTTGCGCAGGGGCCATGTTAATCTTCTCCATATCTTTCAAATTTTAGTGTATATGCTGCTGAAGTAAGCACTGCATTATCTTTTTTTTATCATCACATAGTTGTATATTCATCACCACGATCATCTCACAGAATATTTGCAACAATCCAGAAAAAGAAATAAAAAGAAAAAAGAAAAAAAAATTCGCATATACCATACCCCCTAACCCTCCCCTTCACTGATCACCAGCATTTCAATCTACTAAATTTATTTTAACATTTGTTCCCCCTATTATTTATTTATTTTTAATCCATGTGTTTTACTCATCGGTCGATAGGTAGATAAAAGGAGCATCAGACACAAGATTTTCACAATCACACAGTCACATTGTGAAAGCTATATCATTATACAATCATCTTCAAGAAACATGGCTACAGCAACACAGCTCTACATTTTCAGGCCGTTCCCTCCAGCCTCTCCATTACATCTTAACTAAAAAGGTGATATCTATATAATGCATAAGAATAACTTCCCGAATAATCTCTTGACTCTGTTTGGAATCTCTCAGCCACTGTCACTTTATTTTGTCTCATTTCTCTCTTCCCCCTTTTGGTTGAGAAGGTTTTCTCAATCCCTTGATGCTAAATGCCAGCTCATTCTAGGATTTCTGTCCCACATTGCCAGAAAGGTCCACACCCCTGGGAGTCATGTCCCATGTAGAGAGAGGGAAGGCAGTGAGTTTGCTTGTCGTGTTGGCTGAGAGAGAGAGGTCACATCTGAGCAACAAAAGAGGTTCTCTTGGGGGTGACTCTTAGGCCTAACTTTAAGCAAACTTAGCTGAACCTTTGCAGGGTTAAGTTTCATATGAACAAACCCCAAGACTGAGGGCTTGGCCTATTGCTTTGGTTGTCTCCACTGTTTGTGAGAATATCAGGAATTCTCCACCTGGGGAAGTTGAATTTTCCCCCTTTCTGGCCATTCCCCCAAGGGGACTTTGCAAATACTTTTTTATTCACTGTTCAAATCACTCTGGGATTTACTGGGGCATCACTCTGGACAAACCTACAAAATCTCATGCATTACTCAAGGATCCATGTACTTATGGTGTTCAATTAAGCTGTCTACATGAATTATCCTAGGAACTGTATTAGTCAAAATATAAATTTTGTACCAAATAAGCATGTTTTGCTTAGTCTCAATCATAAGTTAAAGTTTTAAAATACGAATTACCATCTATTTTCAACACCCTGCAGTATTGACATTCCCTTGTTCTTCTTCATGCAAAAACATTTTTAAATTTGTACATTTAGTCACTATCATTATACACTCTAGGCATTCCTAGATTTTACCATCTCAGTCTTCATCGTCTATCTTTCCTTCTGGTACCATTTATGCCCCCCAGCCCTCCTCCCTCTATAATTCTCACATTCAGCTTCATTCAGTGTTCTAACATTATTGTATTACAGTTAGGTAGTATTGTGCTATCCATTTCTG
>PVIY010038602.1:0-23777 GCA_004026745.1 Myrmecophaga tridactyla | reverse complement strand
GTGTTTTCAACAGGAAAGGATGTTGAATCTTGTCAAATGCCTTCTCTGCATCAATTGAGATGATCATGTGATTTTTCCACTTTGATTTGTTGATATGGTGTATTACATTAATTGATTTTCTTATGTTGAACCATCCTTGCATACCTGGGATGAATCCTACTTGGTCATGATGTATAATTCTTTTAATGTGTTGCTGGATCTATATATTTTTAATATCCAGAATTGTGATGGTTGAGTTCAGGTGTCAACTTGGCCAGGTGATAGTGGCCAGTGGTCTCGTCAGCCAAGCACTGAGCTAACCTTTACTGGAAGGATATTTTGTGGCTGATTGATAAACCAGAAAGGTGTTTTATTAAATAATCAGTCAGTTGATTGCATGTGTATCTGATTATATTGTTCAACTAAGAGTGTGTCTTCCACAAAAGAGAGAATTCAATCATTTGGATGTGATCCAATCAGTTGAAGACTTTTAAACATGAAGAGAGAATTTTCACTGCTTCTTCAGCCAGTGAACCTCTCCTGTGGAGTTTACCTAGATACTTCATTTCAGTTGCCAGCCTTACAGTCTGCCCTACAGATTTTGAACTCTTGCATCCCCACAGTTGTGTGTGACACTTTTCATAAATCTTATATTTACAGTTATCTCCTGCTGGTTCTGTTTCTCTAGAGAACCTTGACTAATGCAAGAATATATATAAAAAATCCTACAACTCAACAATAAAAAGACAAATAACCCAATTTCAAAATGGGCAAAAACATGAATAAACATTTTTCCAAAAATGAAATACAGATGGCTTAAAAGCACATGAAATGAGTCTCAACATCACTATTAGGGAGAAGTAAATTAAAACACAATAGATTTTATTTCACACCCACTGGAAAGACTATCATCAAAAAAAGAGGAAACTACAAGTGTTGAAGAGGATATAGGAAATAGGAATGCTCATTTGCTCATTTACTACTGGTGGGGATGTAAAATGGTGCAGGCACTGTGGGAGACAGTTTGGTTGTTCCTCAGAAATCTACATATAGAAATACCTTATGACCCAGCAATCCCACTACTAGGTATATACCCAGAAAAACTGAAAAAACAGACATTTGTACACTGATCTTCACACCCGCATTATTCACAATTGTCAAAAGATGAAAGTGGCCCAAATATCCATCACCAGTGAATGAATAAACAAAATTTGTTATACATACATGATGGAATATTATTCAGCTATAAGATGAAATCAGGTCTTGGTTCATACAACAGCACAGATGAACCTTGAGGACATTATGTTGAGTGAAGTAAGCCAGGCACAAAAGGCCAAATATGGTATGATCTCACTGATATGAACTAGTGATATCAAGCAAATTATAGAGTTAGAATCTTGAATACTGGTTACCAGGGGATAGAATAGGGGTAGAGAATAGAGAGATAATGCTTAATTCATGCAGAATTTTTATTTACATTGGTTGTAAATGTTTGGAAACGGATGGTGGTGATGGTGGCACATTACTGTGAATGCTGACAATACTGAATGATGTTGGTGACTGTGGTTGAAAGAGGAAGTTCTGGGTCATGTATGTTACTAGAAGGAAAGTTAGAAAATGAAACATGACACAGTAAACTCTGTTGTGGATAATGGATGTGATTAATGGTACAAATATAATAATATTCATTCATGAATTATAACATATATGTGATATTATTACAAAGTGGTAATAATAGAGTGGGAAAGGAACAGGAGACTAAGCTGTAAGAATAATTAAAGAGTGAGACTTGTCTATATTGGCTTCCAGCAATAGGCTGGTTCTCATGACAGTTATGTGATAGCAATTGCAAGATATTCTTGAAATTAAATGTAGAGGAGATTCACTAAAGGTAGAGGAAACTAGTGGGAACCAGGACTTGAGAACATAGAACCAGAAAATAAAAATGAAAATAAATAATTAACAAAGGCTTAGAAGATTCGGTTTTGCTCCAGGACAGAAATTATGAAATGAGTGATGGTCTTCTGACCTAGGGAAGTGACAACATGAGCAGCTTAAAAGATAATAACAAGGTGAAAAGACATGACAATCGTGGGGGGAAAAGGTGATAGACTATGATTTCACTATCAGATGCAGAACCAGATACATCTAGGATCTATCTCAACTTCTACCCACATTAACCCAAGGTCCCTCAAAATGAGGCAAGGAAGTAATTTTAATAGTAACAAAAATACTGTAAATTGAGTCTACTATTGACAAATTTGGATGCATCTTGCTAAGTTGAGGATTGCATTTATTCCTTTCCTTATAGCTTCTTAGGTAGCTAGAAGTTACCCAGTGAAATGGTAATTATTATTCTCATTTTATACATGAAAATCTTGCCACAGATATGCTAATATAAAAAGTGGCAGAGGCAGGATTTAAATCCACACATGACAGACTTCACATCTCTTTTAATTATGCTTAGTTGATACCTAATTCCTTTTCCACCAAATCCTCCATAAAGAAACCAAAGCATTTGGTAGATATAAATTGAACTTAAGTTTGATTCCAAACACCTTTACGGGAATCAGTGTTCTTGACCATAAAGACATGGTTTAAATTTGTGAAGAAGTGAAATTGTTAGATGCTTAGGGAAACCACCTGCAATACTGTTTATTTATAATTACTTATAATTATATTGTAATTATGTTTATTCTCATCTGCTATCTGCTCATTGGATAAAGTAAAATGGGGTTGGGGAAACACTAAATTATTCTGAATGCAGATGATGGGAAATAATGTTTTCTGAATACCCACCATGTACCAAGCACTGCAAAAGGATTTTACATGGTATTATCCTGACTTAATTCACAGCTAGCTATGAAATCTCATCCCTATTTCACAAATGGAGGAATTTGGGGTCAAAGTAACTTGCTTAAGGAAGACATCTAATTATGTAAAAACTAGGACATTCTAAATTCCAAGCCTAAGCTCTTTTTACAACTGGGTATTCATTAGCTAGAATAAGGACAGGAATAGCAGGGAACAGAGCTGTTGGTTGAATCATTGTGCTTCCCTGCTGTTGCTGGTATGACAACCCTTGGAAATTATTTGTAGGTTCCAGAGGAGTGGTAAAATGCTATTACAAGGATAATTAACACTTGTCTGTTGAATTGTGATCCCAGAGCTCTGGGAACATAGCAATTTCAACTGTCCACCTTGGTTCCTGAAAACATTTATGACATATTAATTTGGGGAATCACATTATAAACAGGTGAAGAAAATATTAATAATATTAAAATACCATAAAATCATCATTACCAATTCAATAAGATGCCCAATGAGAAGTTGGGTATATATTGAGCTGCACACAATTGTGAGCAAAATAATTCAGAGAGAACAGACTGAATGTAAGATTTGGGTGTGAAATGATTGAATGAATTAGTACATATAAACTGTTTCAATAAGAAGGCAATTGATCAGGCTTTGAGATTAATTTAAAAAAAGTAAGAGAGGGAGAGTCACATGTTAAATGCGCACCACTTGCTCAGGAGCTTATTTTCTTTGTATTTATGAAAACACTTGTTTCATCTGGATGCCCTTGAATAAAAAAACATTGGCACTAACTCCTTTGTTTTTTTTTTTATTCCATGCCCAAAAAGAAACCATCTAATTATATTTTATTTGAATATATTAGACTAACAGGGAAAGTCAATCACACAGTCTCTGATGAGCAGAACTGTTGCAACCACTGAGGAGTCCCATTTTGAACAAAGGGCTCTTAGGATAAATATTAATACCTGGGTAATATTTGGGATTACCTTGGATAGAGAACAGAGAGTAAATGAACTATTGAACTCCTCCATCAGTTGGTGTCCTGTAATTACTGTCTCATTTGATCAACATTATTAAAACTCAGTTTTGTGTACAGAAATGAGATAACTTCTTTTATGAATGCCTTACCTAGACATCAGTTTGGGTCCAAACAAGTAAAATATTGTTTCTTCAAATTTTTAAGCAGAATGAAGTTAATGTAAGAAATTATTTACTCCGTAGATGAAAAGCTGCAAAACCAAATAAGGGATTGTTATGTCTCTTCCCACTAGATATGTTGAAATTCTAAACCCCAAAACCTCAAAATGTGACCTTAGTTAGAAATAGAGCCCTTTCAATGGAATTGCTTACATTAAAATGAGATTATACTAGAGTACTGTAGGTTGAATGTTTGTTGTGTTAAGCCACCTAGTTTGTTGCACTTTGTTACAGCAGTCCTGGGAAACTCAGGCATGGACCATGAGCATGCCACGTATCAGTGAGAGAAGGAAGCTGCTACCATCCCTAGCTTAAAAGAAAAAGAACAAAAAACCTGGATGCGATAAATGACAAACACTAGAAGAAGATGGAGCCAGGTGGGACATTCAGTGGAAAATGTAGTTATGGAGGAAATATGGTGCTTCTGGAGAGGCTGCTTGATGTAGAGGGAGAGAGAGACATGGACCTTGGATTTTCATTTACTAGTTTTTAATTTTTTTTAAATTTGGGGATAAGTTTAGATTTGTAGAAATGTATAAGAAATAGTACAGAGAGTTCCCATATCTCCTTCATCCAGTCTCTTCTAATATTAACAAATGTAGCCACGGTATATTTGTCAAAACTAAAAAGCGGATATTGGTACGTTACTACCAACTGAACTCCACTCTTTATTTGAGTTTCTCCAGTTTTTCCAGTAGTGTCCTTTTAATATTCTAAGAAACAGTGTAAAATACCAGAGCACTGTTTATTTAATTTAATCCTGTTTTCTCTTCTCCTTACATAGCTTTCCAATGGTAGGACCCAGTCTGAAACCAGCTGGTAGAGAAGTTGGGAAAAGTCTCCCTCATGGGTTAGTCCATTTGCAGAGTCCAATGCAGAGTAGAGGAATAGAGGGTGAGACATGGATCTGGGGACAAAAAGGGGAAAGATTAGCATGCCAGGTGATATGCCCTCTATGTATTAAAAAATTATTTGAGTTTCAGATCTACTGTATTAATATCACTATGTAAAGACACTTTTTAAAAATATTTTTATTGGCAAATCTTCACACACATACAGTCCAGAAATGGTATACAATTAATGTTTCACAATATCATCACATAATTGTGTATTTATCACCAAGATAATTTTTAGAACATTTGCATCACTCCAGAAAAAAGAAATAAAAAGAAAACAGAAAAAAACTCACACATCCCATACTCCTTATCCCTCCCTCTCATTGACCACTAGTATTTCTATCTATCCACATTATTTTACCTCTTATCCCCCCTTTTATTTATTTATTTTTATCCATATTTTTTACTCATCCATACCGTGGATAAAAGGAGCATCAGACACAAGGTTTTCACAATCACACAATCACATTGTAAAACCTATATTGTTATGCAATTGTCTTCAAAAATCAAGGCTAGAACAGAGCTCAACAGTTTCAGGTACTTCCCTCCAGCCACTCTAATGCACCACAAACTAAAAAGGAATATCTATGTAATACATAAGAACAATCTTCAGGATAACCTCTTGACTCTTAAATATCTCAGCCATTGAAACTTTATTTTGTCTCATTTCTCTTTTTCCCCTTTTGTTCAAGAAGCCTTTCTCAATCCCACAATGTTGGGTCCTGGCTCTCCTGGGGGTTTTGTCCCACGTTGCCAGGGAGATTTACACCCCTGGGAGTCATGTCCCATTAGGGGGTGGGGCGGACAGTGGGTTCACCTGCCGAATTTGCTTAGAGAGACAGGCCACATCTGAGCAACAAAAGTGGTTCTCTGGGGGTGACCCTTAAGCATAATCATAATTAGACTTAGCCTATTCTTTGCAGAAATAAGTTTCATAGGGATGAACCCCAAGATTGAATGTTCAGCCTATTGATTTCATTGTCTCCACTGCTGGAGAGAATATTAGGAATTTTCCAAGTAGAGAAGTTGAATATTTCCCCCTTTCTCCCCAGTCCCCCAAAAGGACTTTGCAAACACTTCTTTATTCACTGCCCAAATTACTCTGGGATATAGCGGGTCATCTCACTAATCTGTACAAATCAAAAATATCTCATGCCCTATTCAAGATTCCATGTACTTAACCTGACCAAACAAGTTAAATTAAGTAATGCACTACCCAAACATAAATTTTGTACCAAGTAAACATCTCTTCCTTTGGTCTCACACAAAAGTTGAAGTTTTAAATTATAGATGACATCATCATCTACCCTGTATTCTAATCTACCCCAATCCTACTCAGATTACTTCATTCATATCTCAAGTTGAAGTCTGATCCCTTTTTCAACTTTTTAAACAGTTCCTGTATGGGATACTGCTGACTTTCATTGCTTCAGAGCTCTAACTCTGAGTCTCAGGTGTCACATAAATGCCTGAAGTTTCTGGGAACAACCAAGTTATATACAAACATCTCAGTATCTTAGAATTTAGAAATAATAGTTACAACTCCTAAATATATGTGACTGCTGTAAGAGTTGACAGTCTAGGACCTTTTATAATAGGCTCTATCCTGATAAAACATGTTCTCTACTTCAGTTCACCGAGCTTTTTATTTTATAGTTAGCTCATATGAGTGAAGCATGATAATATTTGTCTTTTTGTTCCTGACATTTCAATCAACATACAATCATTAAGGCTCATTCACTTGGTTGCGTGTCTTACAACTTCATTCCTTCTTGTGGCCACTCAGTAGTCCATTGTATGTATACACCACAGTTCCTCCTTTCCTTCCTCAGTACTTAGGCCACCTCTGTCCATTGGTAATCATGAACACTGCTGCCATAAATATCAACGGGCAGATGTCCATTCGTGCCCCACACTCAGTTCTACCAGCTATATACTGAGCAGCAGGGTTACAGGATGATATGACAGCCCCACCTCAAGTTCCCTATGGAACCACCACACTGTCCTCCAAGGGGCTGCACCTCTCAGTTTACTTACCGACACTGAATAGGTACATCACTTTCTCTGTATTTTCTCTAGCACTTGTTTCTTTCTGTTCATTTTTAAACAGTTGTATTTGCCCATCATGCAATATAACCTAAATAAATAGGCATGTCTTCATCACTATAATCTAGATTAAGAAGACATTTCCTTGTGTTCTATAAATAATCCATACCCCTCCACCAAGCCCCTGTTGACAATTATTTTGGGATAATGCCTGTAAAGACACTTTTGCTTTATTATTTATCCTCCTAACAACCTTTAAAATTAGGCATCACTGTCTACAGGTTACAGATCCACTAATAAATAAAATAGGCAGAATTTAAACCCAGATCTGTTTGGTACTTCGTACTTACAACACTAGAGCTCTAAAAAACAACATAATCACTTTTTAACACTCTACTCAGAATCAAAAGTACAACTGGCCATGCTAACCACATTGCTTTATAATTCGCAGTGGGCCAGTCACTTCCATTCTTGGAGACTCAGTTTCTTCACCTACAAAATGACAACTTCATATTATCTTACTTTCTCAATTCTAATTTTTTTTTGTCCTGTTTTTGACAGTGTCTGAAGTCCAGCTAGGAGGTGACTTTACCACCACCCTTTCTGCTGGGTAAAGTGATCATGTGACATGTTCAGAATGATTATTATCCTTGAATGGCACACCGTGGACATTCAAAGTACAAATAACAAGACCCAACATTCACCCACCCCCCCAGCAAAAAAGAAACATGAATGTATACATGTATCAGAGTTGTGATGTTGATTTCCTGGTACCATATCAAAAATGTGCTGGTCTTATATTACATCTTTGGATTCAAATGATCAGATTCTAGTCCACAGCCAAAAGTAATGCAGTGATAGTGAAAAGTGTTTTGGAAGTCAGTAGAGCTGGGCAGCAGGGACTGCTGTGTTTGTGGTTATCCACATGAATTTTTGACATTCTATAACCTTTTATAGTTGAATCTAGTAAGGTGTTCATTTTTAGTGATTGAGTTTTGGGCTTGTTATGTTTGATTCCAGGAACATACAAAACATTAAAGTCAATTCATAAGACCTGAAATGGAGGCATGGCATTTTCACATATAGACTTCTCAAATGTTTCATGGGCCAAAGTGGTAACTTAGAATCTCATAATCATAATCAAGCCCCAATCTTTGTTTGAGACCAACAGGTGGAACAGAGAAAAACTATTGTGGGAAACAACAAAATGGATAAGGAGACTACATTAAATGGGTTCAACTTCTATCTCTGCTTTATACCAGTTTCCAAATATTATACAAGTTACCAAAGTCTCTATGCCATCAATACCAAAAGAATCACTAGTTCTAGAATACATAGATTTCTTGCTTTTTCCCCTTCCTATAAAATCCCCATTTCATTAATATATCTTCCTTTTCCACTCATTCCATCCTTTTTCTAATGATAGAAATCCTTGTTAAAGTCAATTATGATATTCTTGTTTTTGTCTGCCAGTAACTTGTCTATAACATGCATATATTACAATTTCCCCCTATGAAAAAGTTGCTAGAAGCTTCTGAATAAAAGCTACTACTCAGGACAAGACTGCCTTGTTCCACTTGGAAATATAATGTCTGGATGTAATAGCTAGAATTGCTCCCTCCATCTTGAAATTATGAAGACAGCCATCCTAACATCAAGTCAGCACAATGTATGGTAGACCAGAAACTGGAAAAGACTGTATATTCAATGATATTGATATCTTAACTAACAAGGAGTGGAAGAGCACATAAGTTGAAAGCATAAAAAGAGTTGAGAACTAAATGAGAACATTAACATTTTAATCTTTAATTTTCATGGATTCAAAATGTCCTTTACTTTGCAACTGAAAAAAATAGTAGATGATATAATGTAAAACATCTACTATCATGTCTGATGCATGATGGGTTTTAGTAAGTGTTGGTTCCCCCTTCTGTTTTCCCCATTAAACATCAGTCAACCAAAGGAAAGAGTCCTTTAGTCACTGGACCTGACCAAAATATCAAAAAAATGTGGTTGAATAAATTGTCTGAGGATATGTATTGCAAATGCATAAGTAATTAAATACATATTCTAAAGGAGCTTTGCAACCTTTTGCCAAAGAAAGGGGTCCACAGTTTCCAAGAGTGAATTTTTATTAGCTGTGAGGCTTCAATAGCAATACAGAGTACAAGGATAATAAAGGAAATAAACTATATAAAATCTCCAAAGGAGGCAAAGAAAAGGAGAAAGGGTACTCTGGCACAAGAAGAAAGAAAATTCCAGGACATCTATTTTATGCAATTACTGATTCTCTGCTTACAAAAACCACTCTGAAACCATCACCATTTACTCCATCTTACTCATGTCAGAACTATAATTTTCACTTGTCCTGGTACCTTTTATCATGAATGACCCCTTTTGCCTAGCTTTTGACTTTTCTCTTCCTGTTTTTCCACTAATGACATTCTATAACTGTCTTGACAGACATACCTAGCATAACTGTAAGGACAGTAGATTCACTGTGATTTCCATTCTCTCTCAGCAATTTACTCCTCAGCTTTCTGGTGACATGGCCAGCCAAGGTCAATACTTATTGACTTGCTGTAAGTAGAGGCACGTAAAGTTCTGTTTATTGGCCTAGTATCATTACTGGAATTGGATATCTCATCCAGAGCACGGGCCATGGTTATTTGCCATAAACAAGGGCACTCTTGTTTGGCAGCCTCCATTTTATTGATAATCTGCTGTATAAACTTTGAATACAGAATTTCCAACTGTTTTCAAAAATTCTAGTATAGCTTGTGAAAAAATATGTCAGGGCATCCAAATACAGAGTGAACAGAATTTGCTGCTTTTCAAAGCAATAAGCAGTGTTGTTATTTATATTGAATTATTTTTAAATTAATTATGTAAGCAAATAATTTAACTGCCCCATTCTCTATTTACTAGGTTCATGAATTTAGTTGATGAGACTCTAGGTTATATTAACCTATCAATGGCCTCAGAGATTACATAAACAATGATCTGCAGCTGACAACATACTTTGGGCCATAGTTTCCCAATGTTTTCTGTTGGGCTGTCTGAAAATTCTGATGTAAGGCCTCAGAAGAAAACTCCTGAAGATCATTGCCTTCAGTGTTAGATTTCCTGTGTCTTAAGCCTGAATTTGGATGCAATGTTTCTGTCTCATATTAAGAAAAATTTCTGGAGATTGTTTCAGCCCCCTCAAGCAAGTAAGGAATTTCAAATTACCAATATCTTACGGATCTAGCACAGAGAACTTTCTTGGAAAACTTTAAAAATAAATTATTTGGGGATCTATAGCCAAGTAGATTTGGGTAAAAATCTTGGCTCAGTTTATTTGCTGAGATTTTGAGTAAGATTCAGCATTTCAAGCATCAGGTTCCCTATTTTCTACATAATGAATTAATCTATCTATCCTTAAATTTGTTGTTAGAAATCAGTGACACAATCAGTGTAGTAGTTAGGGTTCTCTAGAAAAACAGAATCAACAGGAAATATTCACAAATATAAAACTTACAAAAGTGTCTCACATAATTGTTGGAATGTAGAGTCCAAAATCTGTAGGGCAGTCTGTGAAGCCGACGATTCCAATGGAGGGTCTGGACAAACTCCACAGGAGAGGTTTGCCGGCCGAAGCAGGAAGAGAGCCTGTCTCTTCTGAATCCTCCTTAAAAGGCTTCCAGTGATTAGATTAAGTATCACTCATTAAAGAAGACACTCCCCTTGGCTGATTATAAATGGAATCAGCTGTGGATGTAGCCAAAAAACATGCTCTTAATTTAATTCTCATAGCAAAAGACAGGCCAGCACCTGCCCAACCAGATAAATAGGTCCCATCGCCAGGCCCAGTTAACACATGAGCCTGATCATGACAATCAGGCGATCTAGTCTTTGTTAAAGAATGCACATTCAATGCAAGTCAAAATGATTGTCAATGTAAATTGAGGTTAACCCGTTTAGTTCAAGTTAACAGTTCTTGTGAGACTAGCTGAGCTCATCTATACATTGGGGAAGTAATTAATGGAACAAAATGTTTATAGGAGGATACCTTTCTTGACTAGAAGCCACAGAACAATAATAATTTAAAAAAATGGTAGAATGTTCATACATGGTAGAACCACTTCTGGTAAAATGAATTTGACAGCAGGAGAAATGATAAATTGTCATTATAAGGTTCCGGCATTACTGGAATTGCATTTGAGATTCATCCATGCTCTTCTTTGTAGTAGTTTATCTTTTTCATTTTAATTTATGTGTAGTATTTAAGTTTATGAACATGTTATCAGTAAAAAGATATTTAGGTTGCTTCTAAGTTGGAGTAATTATGAATAAAATCTCTATGAACATGTAGGTTTCTGTGTAAGCATAGGTTTGGGTAAATGCCTGACAGTGAGATTGCTCATTTATACAGTATCTGAGAATGGCTGCACCATTTTGCACACCCACCAGCAATGTATGTGAGCCCCAGTTGGCCTGCATCCTTCCTCGAACTTGGTGTCATCAGTTTGTTTTGTTTTTAGTGCCAGCGATTCTAAAAGGTGTGTAGTGATAGCTCATAGTGGCTGTTCTAAATGCACTGCATATTATTTAATTGTCATTCTGTACTAGGAGATATATTGAAGGTAAATAATCTTTAACCTTTTATAACAGGGAGTAATTTTCCAAGTGCTCATGTATTATAGGATTCATTCTCACAGGTCATCAGCACTAGGTAATTCACTTTTGTATCTCAAAGATCTAAAATAATGCTGCATGTTTATACATTTCTTAATACATTTATTGACTGAAAAACCCTCTTTTCAGGTGTAATGATTATTCCTGTTTTATAGTAGATATGGGATCATAAACTTCATGTCCTTCACCATAGATAAATGGTAGAATTAGTATTTATGTCCTTATATCCCTCTCTGCAACTTGTCTTACTGGCACTGAACAAAACTCCACGTTATAACATTTAAAACGAAGATCTCTTGCTGCGGGTTCTCGCTTTCTATGTATATATCTCACTGAAATAAGAAATATTTGTGTTTTTTTTTCTTTTTTTAAATAAAAGTGTATAGTAAGATTTATCTTCAAAATTTAAGAAGAATGCAAGATGTTGAAATCATTTCCAATAGAAGAACCAAAATAATTGAAGACAAGATCGAGTTACTTTGAGGAAGATTTAGTCACTGAGATAATTTTCCCGGAGAAGACTGAACGACAGTGAAATACTCTTCTGGGTTGAATTCTTGTAAATTTAGACCTCAAGTTCTAAGTCACTCTTTGGGAAAAGCTCTATTTGTTTAATTTCATTGAAAAAGTAGTGCTCATAGAATGATTCTCTATTAAATACTAAAGCAGTGAATTCTAGGTAAGTTGTTAGCCAAATTATTGGGGCTGGAATGCTCACCTCCTTTCAGGAGTTTAAATAAGCACTAACCTGACTCACTGAGAGATTTTCTTCTATACCATCTTATTTTGGGGGAGGAACTACATGGAACTTGAAATATCTCCATGCTGGTTAATTTATAGAGAATTATATCTATAGACAGCAGTGTAGACAACCCTATTTCTCAAAATGTGAACTAACCCAATTACTCTGGCATCCTTGTGACTCATCAAATTTTTTCATTAATCCCACTTGATATAAGACCAAGACTTGATTATTCAAATATTTCTTATAAATTTCTTTTGCTTTAATCAAAATCAATGTTTGGCATTGACATATTGAGTAGGGTAGGTCTTAGTTTGGGGAGAGCTGTCCTATGCATTTTAGGTTGTTCAGTGCCTTGCTTAATTAACCTCTAGTTTCCTTAATTCATTTTAAAATTTTTTCCTGAGTATATACTTTGATACTGGACTTGTGCTCAACATTGTGGCTTAATAAAATAAAACAGCTTCCCATTTCTTAAAGAGTTCTTGAATTCATAATTTAGATTAAGAGGTAGAAAAAATAGTTGAAATATTTTAATGGTATAATTCAAATATTTTTGAACACAAAAAGGGGTTATACATAAGTGAATGTTAATGACAATGTATAGGTATACATATTTATATATAGTTATATCTATTTATACATAATTATACTTCTTTACATAGAATCACATATCTTTATATAGAATTCTATATCTTTTACATAGAGTTCTATATATTTATATATATAGTCTTTCTCTAAGGCTATTTTCGTAGCAGATAAGGTTATCTAAAGTTACCACAAGCATGCATCCCCTTGGATACATCAACTGAAATGCTTAACACAAAATATAGAAATAGAGGTTAGATTCCACAAGAAAGATGGTGGTAATTGTAAAATCTCTGTAAAGCAATGTAGAATTACATACAATAATTTCTAATAATATCATAGTCTTAAAGCTAATAAATTCTTAGTAAGATATCTATGCAAATACGATCACCAAATATATGAAAAATACACATACACATGCACACCAAGGAATGTCCTTTGCATGTTAACATATTTATAAAAATAATTTGGAATAGTAACTTATTATTAGAACTTTAGGTTAAATAAATTATGGTAAATTTAGCTTATGAAATATTACAGTATCATACAAATTTTATGTTGCCATGTTATAAACCCTTCCTTAACATTATTCAAAATGTTAGATGCAACATCATGATCAAAAAATTATATACTATGTATATAGTAAAACCAGCTTTTTAGAATCATATATGAAACTAAATTTTGGAAGAAAACTGCATATCTTTGTATGTTGCCACCGAATCATCTCTTTTTATTTCTTTTCTTTATTTTCAGAAGTATTATATAACGAATCTAGGATGGTCATAGTGAAGAAAAAATAATGCAATCTACAAAAATAAAGGAGAGTGATTCTGGTGAAAGAACTGTCAAAAAAGCATATTGAACAGCATGAAACTTGTGTAAACAAACCTAATTATTAACTGCCAGGAAAGCACCAGCCTGATGTAGGGTGACTGGTAGGCTTTATTTTATTTTATTTTTTTATTTACCTAAAAAACTGAAGAGAAAGAAAGGAGGAAGCTTTTTAAAAATTGAACAGTCAAAGAATGCGAGGCAGGAAGAAAGTTGAACATATTATTAGAAAATTCAGCCAGAGAACTTGATGACCTAACAACATCATTTTTTTTCTCATTCAAGATCAGTAAATGAGAGGTAAAAGGAAAAACAAAAATACTTCTTCTTTATCTTTGATTAATTTCATGGCTAGTGAAGTTTTGGTTATTTTTATTATTGTTTTGTTTTTGGGTTACGAGTGGATGTTGAGCAAGGAGTTGGGGGCGAGGCTAGAACCCTGAGTTAAAATCAGGATCTTGACCATTTCTTATCTCTTATTAATCTAATAAAACACAGATAACAAAATGCTTGTTATCATTCATCCTTCGGGTTGCTTTGCAGGCAAAATTAAATTATGGATGTGAGTTTCAAAAATATAAAGCGTTCATAGTGTTTTGTTTTTCTTGACACCCAATTGTTTACAGCCCATGATTAGGGTGTGGCAATGGGACCCTCCTTAGGCAAGAGTTAACAGAAACCTTTGTACAGAAGTGGGTCTTAAAGA
The DNA here is from genome assembly GCA_004026745.1 of Myrmecophaga tridactyla. NCBI lineage: Eukaryota > Metazoa > Chordata > Mammalia > Pilosa > Myrmecophagidae > Myrmecophaga > Myrmecophaga tridactyla. The sequence continues at coordinate 9,298 of PVIY010038602.1, read as the reverse complement.
ACGACAAAAAAGGTTTTGAATGGGATTTGAAGTTGCCCAATTACAGCCTTTCAAACAAATCAAAGACAAGGTCTGGTAATCTCCTTCTTAGGGCACGATCTGAGACTCTTCGGTGGGAAGAGGAAAAGAACAAAGAGCAACTGTTTCTCAATATGGATTGTTAAGTGGGAAATGGCATCAGCACATCACAGACAGAAGAATAAACAAACTCTGCTTTCCTTTGCCTTGATTCAGTTTTTTTTTCAAAGAAATCCAGAAAATACGCAAAAGGCTTTTATTTCTAGGGAGTTGAAAGAATGTTCTTTGCCTCTTTGTTGTACATGGCCTTTGTTCAGTAGACTATCAAAGAAACTGATTTTTTTTCCTAGTTTTAACTTTCATCTGTCTAAAATAACTACATTACATTTAAATTTCTGAAAATATGTCTAAGGTAAAACTTTGTTTTTGGGAATATATTTATAGATCCTCAGTGTCTGTCCCAAATAGTTAAATATAGATGTAAAACTCTCCCCAACAAAAATGAGCAGCTTGCTTACCATACTTTCAGCAAGATAACTTTGTTATGTATTGGAGGCAGACCAAAGCTACCATACTACAAGGTATTTTCTAAGCTAGTTGCTAAATTTCAAGCCACAGCTTCCATAAAACTTACCTACTGAAAGGGAGTAATAATTCTAGCAGGATTGGCCTTACCCTCTTCAACCCTTCCCTATGACCCTGTCTCCCAAGACACATCTCGCTTAATATTTGACCACAAACACAAATAATTATGATTTTATTTCCATTTATGAAACCCAGGAGAAAAAAAATAAATTATGAGAATTATTTCAACATATTTTATCAGGTATTATCCTATCAAGCATACACATTCACTTAATTTTGTTAGCAATTTCTGCAAATTTTATCATCCCAATTTTACCCTTAAAGAAATCTCGGGATCACAATGTTTAACTCATAAAAAAAAAAAAGCATAATGAGTAGGTGTCAGAGTTGGGATTTTGAGTGTGTTCTCTCTTCACTGATATTAAAGATCACTTCACTTCTCTAGATTGTTAGAAGCTTGTGTTTTATATTCTCAGACCATACATCTATATGCTAATTTTACCAAGATCTTTGCTGCAGAAGAAGAGAGTTGCAAAGGGATTAAGAATTGTTAAGAGAGTGAGAATAACACTCACCAAATACTGCTAATTACTAAGAGAACACTGGAAGGCATACACACTTCTGTATATAAGTTGAAGACCTGTAAGTAAGAAAAGTCTGTTCCATCCAATTTAATGAAAAATATAAATCTCCCCTTACCTGATAATTTATTAAATCACACGGACAATGATTGTTGTTATTTGTTTATTGGTTTTTGAGTTATTCTGTCTCTATTCTACTCAGGGAAAACATATGGTATTATGCAATGAACACGGAATTTGGAGAACACCTGATTTAGGTTACAGTAAATCAGTCTCTTGCTGTATGTGCATCCTCGCATCATTTATGGCATTGATTTGCTCTTCTTCACCTCATCTTTAACAGAGAATGGTACCAATTGCTTCACAGGATACTGATGAGGATTAAATGGGATAAGGCATATAAAGCAACTGATTCTGAATAAATGTTAACTTTCTTTCACACTTTATAAAGTATGGAAACCACATGTATTAATTTTGTAAATCAGTTTTATTGAGATATATTTACGTACCATACAATCCATACAAAGTGTGCAATCGATGGCTTTTGGTATACTCACAGAATTTTGTGTTCATCGTTCTGAACAATTTTAGATTTTATTTCTGAAAGAAAACCCCCATACCTCTCAGCAGTCATCAGCCACATTCCCTATAACCTTCTCCATCCCTATATAAGCACAAATCTGTTTCTGTTTCTATGGTTTTGTTTATATTCACATTTTATATACATGAATCATGCAACATATTGTACATTGTGCCTAGTTCCTTTCACTTAACGTAATTTTTTTAAATAACTATTATTTTCTAATTAGAGAAATTGTAGGTTAATAGAAAAGTCATGTTCCCATATGCTCTCCTATTGCTGTTATTTTGCATTAGTGTGGTACCTTTGTTATAATTGATGAAAGAATATTAAAACAGTACCGTTAATTATATTCAACATTTTACATTAGGTGTAGTTTCCACATATACAATCCTATTATTAAAACCTTGTATAAGTATCATACATTTGTTATAATTCATGAAAGGACATTCTCATATTTATACTGTTAATCCTAGTCCATCATCCAAAGCATGGTTCACTGCATTATACAGTTATTTGTTTTAACTTCTAACTTTCCTTCTGGTAACATACATGAACCCAAATCTCCTCTTTCAACCACATTCACATACATAGCTCAGTGCTATTAATTATACTCATAATAGAGTGCTACCATCATCATCATCCTTTTCCAAACTTTTACAATCAAGCTAAAAAGAATTCTTGAAATTAAGCATTAGCTCCCCATTCTCTACACTGATCTATCCTCTGGTAACCTACATTCTAGATTCTAACTCTATGAGTTTGTTTAATATAATTAGTTCATATCAGTGAGATCATACAATATTTGTTCTTTTGTGCCTGGCTCATTTTACTCAACACAATGTGCTCCAGGTTCATGCATGTTGTTGCATGCATCAGGGCTTCATTCTTTCTTTACAGCTGAATAATATTCTATCAAATGTACATACCACATTTTTTACCCACTGATCATTTGGCAGACACTTGAGTTACTTCCATCTTTTGGCAATTATGAATAATGCCACTATGAACGTGCTTGGGTCCCTGCTTTTAGTTCTGGTATATCTCTGGTAACAAGCTGTTGTCCACAGTGGCTGTACCATTTTATATTCCCTCCAAAAATGAATTAGTGATCCTATTTCTTCACAATCTCTCCAACACTTGAGTTTTCTCTCTCTCTTTTATTAACAGTAGCAATTCTAGTGGGTGGGAAATGATATTTCATTTTTGATTTGGATTTTTTAATTTTTTTTATTTGAGAAAACAAACAATACATTTAGAACCACTAAAAATGGATGTCTTAGTTAGTTTAATCATAGGCATAGTTAAATAAAGTATCTATATAATCATTGTAAAGCTTGTGTTTGCACAGTAAGTTTCAGAAACCAATTTAAAATTAAGGCAACAAGGAAAAAAATCTACAAATTCAGACCACAGAGTTCTTAAATTCTAAGTATTAAGCACTAACTTAGATACCATTTGGTGTGATTTAGATTTGCATTTCCTTAATAGCTAGCGATATGGAGTTTCTTTTGATGTGTGTGTTTTCAGTGTTTTTGGCTTTTGATTTTCTTTTGTCATTTGTATATTCTCCTTAGAGAAATTTCTATTCAAGTCTTTTACCCATTTTTTAATTGGGTTGCCTTTTTGTGATTGTTGAGCTTTAGGATTGCTTTATATATTCTGGATATTAAACCCTTATCTAATATGTGATTTTTAAATATTTCCTTCCATTGGAGTATGCTGTCTTTTCATTTTTGTGACATAATTCTTAGATATGCAGAAGTTTTTCATTTTGAAGAGGTACTGTTAATCTATTTTTTGTTATGTTATCTGTGCTTTGGATATAAAATCTAAGAAACCATTAACCAATGCAGGATCCTGAAGACATTTTCCTACATTTTCTTCTAGGAGTTTTAAAGGGCTAGTCCTTATATTTAGGTCTTTGAGCCATTTTGATTTATATGTGGTATGACATGAGGGTCCTTATTCATTCTTTTACTTATGGATATCCTGTTCTCCCAGCACTATTTATTGAGGGTATTATTCTTTCCTAATTAAGTGGACTTGGTAGCCTTGTCAAAAATTGACCATAGGTGTGAGAGTCTATTTCTGCACTCTCAATTCAATTCTATTGGTCACTATAGCTATCTTTATGCCAGTGCCATGCTGTTTTGACTACTGTAGCTTTGCAATGTGCTTTAAAATCAGTAAGTGTGAGTCCTTCAACTACATTCTTCTTTTTCAAGATGATTTAGGCTATTTAGGGCATGTTAGTCTTCCAAATAAAATTGATAATTCGTTTGGCCATTTCTGCAAAGTAGGTTGTTGGCATTTTGATGGGATTGCATTGAATCTCTAAGTCGATTCGGGTAGAATTGACATCTAAGCAATATTTAGTCTTTCACCATGAACATGGAATATCTTTCCATTTATTTAAGTCTTCTTTGATTTGTTTTAGAAATCTCTTCTAACTTTCTGTGTATCAGTCCTTTACATCCTTGGTTAAATTTATTCCTGGCAATTATGATTATTTTAAATACTACTACAAAGGGATTTTCTTTTTCTTGAATTCCTCCTCAGATTTTTCATTGCTGGTGCATAAAAACACCGCTGATTTTTGCGTGTGATCTTGTATTCCTCCTTGTTGCTGAATTCACTTATTAGATCTAGTAACTTTGGTGTAGATTTTTTCAGGACCTTCTATAAATAGGATCATGTGATTTGCAAATAGTGAAAGTTTTGTTTCTTCCTTTCTGATTTGGATACCTTTATTTCTTTCACTTGCCTGAATGCTCTAGATAGAACTGCTAGCACAGTGCTGGATAACACTGATGACAATGGGCATCCTTATCTTGTTCCAAATCTTAGAAGGTAAACTATCAGTCTTTTGCTGTTGAGTATGGTGTTAGCTGTAGGTTTTAATATATGGCTTTTATCATATTGAGGGAGTTTTCTTCTATTCTTGTCTTTTTAATTGCTTTTTATCAAGATAGGATTTTGGACTTTGTCAAATGACTTTTCTGCATCATTCTAGATGATCATGTGGTTTATTAGATCTATACAATCATGTGGTTTGTTAATTTAAATAATAATGAATTTTAATTTATTAATGTGGTTTATTACATTGTTAGATTTTCTTGTGCTGAACTACCCTTGTATAACTGGGATAAAACCCACTTGATCATCGTTTATAATTCTATTAATATGCTGTTGGATTTGATTTGCAATTATTTTGTTGAGGATTTTTGGATATATTTTTCTTTTAAAAAATTGGTCTGTGGTTTTCCTATCTTTTAGTTTCTTTATCTGGCTTTGTATTAAAGTGATGTTGGCTTCATGATGTGATGTTCGCTTCATTGAATGAGTTGGGTAGTGTTCCCTCCTCTTCAAATTTTGGAAGAGTTTTAGCAAAATGGACATCAATCTTTCTTTGAAGGATTGGTAGAGTTCACTTGTGAAGACAATTAGCCCTGGGATTTCCTTTTTGGAAGGTTTTTCGTGACTGATTGAATTTATTTACATATAATAGGTCTGTTTAGGTCTTCTATTTCTTATAGAGTCAATGTGGTTTTTCTCATGTGTTTGTAGGAATTTGTCCATTTCATCTCAGTTGTCTAATTTGTTGGCATATAGTTGCTCATAGTATCCTCTTATGATCCTTTTTATTTCTGTGGGCTCATTAGTAATGTCCTCATTTCTGATTTTATTTATCTGAATCTTCTCTCTTGCTTTCTTTGTCAATCTAACTAAGGCTTTGTCAATTTTATTAATCTTCTCAATGAACCAACTCTTGGTTTTGTTAATTCTGTCTATTTTTATTCTAAATTTCATTTACTTCTGTTCCAGTCTTTGTTATTTCTTTGTTTTTGCTTGCTTTGGGAATAGTTTGTTGTTCCCTTTCCAGTTCCTTGAGGTGTGCAGTTAGGTCTTTGATTTTTAGCTCTTTTTTTCTTTTTTTAATGTTGTTGATTAGGGCTACAAATTTCCCTCTCAGTGTTGACTTTGCTGCATCCCATAAGTTTTGATCTGTTGTGTTCTCATTTGCATTTATCTTGAGTATTTACTGACTTCTCTTGCAATTTATTCTTTGAGTCACTGATTTGTAAGTGTTTTTTGTACAGCCATAATTTATGTTATCCAGTTCTCCACTTGTTATTGGTTTTGAGCTTCCTTCCTTTATGCTCAGAGATTATGTTTTGTATAATTTCAATCTTTTTTAATCTATAAGAGCTTGTTTTGTCGCCTAACATGTGTTCTATCTTGGAGCACTTGAGAAGAATGTATATCCTCTTGTTTTGGGGTACAATGTTCTGTATTTGTCTGTAAGTATAGTTCATTTTTAAGATTATTCAGGTTCTCTTTTTCCTTATTGATCTTCTGTCTGTAGGTTCTATCTAATGATCAGAGCGGTGTATTGAAGTCTCCAACTATTATTGAGAGTTCTTTTTCTCCCATCAGTTTTGCCAGTTCTTGCCTCATGTATTTTGGGACACTGTGGTTAGATGCATAAATATTTACAATTGTTATTTATCTTCATGTATTGCCCTTTTATAAATATATACTGTCCTTCTTTATTTCTTATATCAGCTTTTGATGTAAAATTTATTTTGTCTAATATTAGTTTAGCTACTCCAGCTCTTTTTTTTTTTGGTTACTATTTGCATGGAATATCATTTTCATCCTTTCACTTTTAACCAATTGTGTCATTGCATTTAAGTGAGCTTTTGTAACCAACCTATAGTTGGATCATGCATTTTTATCCTTTCTGCCAAACCACATCTTTTGATTGGAAAGTTTAATCCATTAACTTTAAACATTGTTACAGTAAAAGAAATACTTGCTTCAGCTACTTTGTCCTTTGGTTTTATATGCCATTATCTTTTTTGTCTCTCTTTTCCTTTATTGCAACCTCCTTTTAGGTATAATTGATCTTTCTGATGTGTCTGACATCCTTTTCTCATTTCTATTTCTGTATATATTTTAAATACTTTCTTTTTGGTTATCCTAGAGTTTATATTATGCAACCTGAATCTATAACCACTAATTTAAAAAGATACCAACTTAGATTTAATAGCATATGTGTTTTCTTCACCAATAGCCCTCTATTTTCACTCTTTGTGTTGTGGCCTGCCTTGCATATACTGGACTTCCCACATTTGTGTGAGCCAATTCCTTAAAATAAATCTCTTTATATATATATATATGTGTGTGTGTGTGTGTGTGTGTGTGAGTGTGTGTGTGTGTGTGTGTAGGTTCTTTCTCTCTGGAGTACCCTTACTATAACAGTGAATAATTATCTCTACCTGGTCAGTAGGCTTATAATGGCAAAGTCTGGGTTGCATGGTTTGTGGACTGATGAAATCATAGTACCTAATCCATGCAGTCAGAGAGTGGATACTCACTGGAAGGTTGCTCTTGAGTGAAGCAGTAGAATCAAGGCCATAAAAGAAAGTCAATAAACATTAACTGTCATTACTTCCCTTATTTCTAGATCAATTTCCTATGATGATCATTCACCTACTCCAAACGTCACTTAAAAAAGCACCTTCCGTTGTTTGTTGAGGATCATATTTTTATTCACCCAGCAATTCTGCACATGACTCCAAATGAGAAATAGCAGGCATATTTGAGGAGTTTTCCTGATAGAATATTCTTTGTTCATTCTTCTTTATATCAGTTAGAGGGCAAGATCAGGAGTTATGAAGAAAATCAGCAACCAAAGAAGCGATTGCTTATGACAGGAAAACTTACTATGAGCCAGGCACGGAATAGAGCTCAGGTCCATTATATATATGTACAATAATAGGTTATCTGCCAGTCTTTGAAACTATCTATGCAGAACACTGCCATAAGTACTAGCTGTTTTCTTGAGGAGAATATATTTTACAATAAAGATTTTAAATGTATGCAAATAATTTTAATAAAATTAATAATAAAATATGATATGTGTTGAGATTCTGTTAATAAACAGGAAGGGCAGATATCTCAGTATTATAATATACAAAGGATCAGCTCCTGTTCAATCTGCACTGATTCTCAAGAATTTAGTAGCTATAAGACAATAAGCAAAGCATGGATGGTATCCCTGCAAGAAGGCATGCATGAACAAAAACACAGGGAGCCTTTAAAAGGTAAAGACAGATCTGACTATTAGAAGATATGTAGAAGTTATCTGGAAACTAAACATGGAAAAGGCAGAAGGAAGAGCAAGTATAAGGATGCGGAAATAATAAGGGGCATAGTCTGTAGTTCAGAATTAATAGTTTAAATTAGGAAGACTGCAACTGGAGTTGAGGCTGGAGAGGAACATAGGTGCTAGGCCTGGCAGAATTTGCATACCATGCAAAAAGTCTTGGATTTTATCTTGCAGAATGGGGAGTGGAATTTGTGCTCAGTAACCAGTAAGCCAAAGGATTGTTGGCGAATTCGATCAGTTTCATTGGCCATGAAATGTTAATGTACCAAATCATAAACACAAGCACACACACGCACACACACACACACACAATAAATTCTCTGTCCAATGCGTAAAGGATTTCTATTCTAAGTGAAATGCAAATCATTTCAATATTGACTCATTTCTTTAAGGAGCATACAAAGCAGTTTAGTAGGCATATAAGAAATTTGGAATGATGTAAAGTAAAGGGTGCTGAAAATAATTATCTTGGGTCTTCACAGAAATATGATGAAGAAAAAGGTGTGCAGAGGCAAGAGGAATGAAAAGTGAGGCATCTGTGAGGTCTGGCCAAGGTTTACCTGAGGTTGAGGGATAAGAAATGATGAGTTGGCAAAGTCTTTAAGGTAGGGGACACGAGTACCAAGCAAATAAATAGAAATTCTGATTTGAATCTTAGAAGATTCCACCCCAACCCAAAGCAATGAGGAAATAGGGCCCTATAATTGACTCAAGGCAGAGACCTGAAAATATACTCTTAAAATAGCCCAGATCATAGATAATTAGTTCTGAGTTAAAGACATATGAGGGTGGTGCAATGGTGGCTCAGTGGCAAAATTCTTGCCTACCATGCTGGAGACCAGGGTTTGATTCCCAGAGCCAGCCCATGTGAGAAAAAAAAAGCATCTGAGCAAGGATGGAGAAGATACATTAGAATGGGAGAGATTTTCTGAGCAAAACTAACAAAATTTAGGAATTGCTTATATATGGACCAAGTGAAAGAAAATCTGTGTATGAAGTTCTACTTTGTAGCTAGGATGCCCATGTGGATGGTAGATGGTAGTACTCTACCAAGATGATGAACACATGGGCAGGGCCTTCCAAGTTAGTCAAGTTGATTAGTAAATTAGGGTTTATGGTGGAGTTTGGCCCTATTGACTTGGTATCAGGCCAAGGGACCAGTACCAAGATCTTACCTTAATCCATATTCCCTTCTTCCCCTCCAGAGTCCCCAAAGGGAGAGATACCACAACTCATGCCGAAGCAAAAACATTATTTCACATCCTTATTATCAGCTGAGAAAATGCTCATTTGAGGATCTTGGCACCTGGGGATAGGGGTTGTGGTTTGAGCCTGAAATTGAAGGAGAATTCCCAT